>NC_069483.1:1322741-1325228 GCF_026875155.1 Cherax quadricarinatus
ACCGAAAATATATTGATCATGAGAGGATGGCATTCAGAATGCCCAGAATACAACAGTTGACCCAAAAATATACACCCACTGGAAAAAATAAAGGAAAAAAAACATTAACTAGTCAGTCCCAGCCTAGGGCTGCCGACTCAGCCCTAGTTTGGGTGCAAATCCAGATTCGGCTAATATGTAGTAGTACCCTTCTGGGGAAAATGTTGGCCTCCTGAAAACAGATAGTGGTGTCTCTGGCTTGGCTATCGAAAACCGTAGTTCAGATTTTAGATCTGTGCAAATTAGGATACATCCAGTACTATCTGTATCCAACCAAAAGCAAAATGGAACAAATTTTATTCTTGGGGCATCTGTAAGCATGGAATATCAGGCAAAACAAACGGGACATGCAACTTTGTGAATCCAAAAAAATGCTGCGACCTCCTGTCTAAAGGAGTGTATCGTTCTACCTCTTACAAATTATTCCACCCTGAGGTGTGCCACTCTTCAGTCCTTGAAAAACTATGTTACAACACCAAATGCCCTGCATACCAGCTGCATACAGCAGCTATGAAAACTCCACTCCAAATGAGTTCTTAGTGGCATGAAACGAAGAATGAAAATGGAAAGAAATAATCAACTCATTGGAGCCTTGGTGGACTGGAAGCACAGCCAGTGGCCCCTCCAGACTCACAACTACTGATACCAACAACAAAATCCTCCAACAAACACGCAACACGACCTCATTTATATTTACTAATATACAGGGCCTTAAGCCATCCACCAACAACAAAATACCTTTCATCAGTGAACTTTTAGGGGAGTCAAATGTAATGTTTGCAACCTTCACAGAAACCCACGCAAAAGATTACCTTGACAGTGAAATATGGATGTGAAAGAAAGAACAGGCAACAAGTGGGGGGAGGGAGGGGTTGGCCTCTATGTCAAAGAGTCACTTATTTGCAAGGAGATACGGGTCACAACAAATGATGTAACTGAAGTACTAACAATGAAAATCGAGAACCACATCTTAGTCACTGTGCTTGTATATACGCCACCAGATGCAACTTTCCAATAGTTCAAGGAACAGCTATCAAAACTGACTTTTGTCTGGAAAACCTTCCAGACCCATCCCAAAACATCTTGCTGTTTGGCGATTTCAATCTAAGACATGGAAAATGGAAGAATATAGCAAATAATTTTGTAGCAGAAATAATCTCTGGAGGTCGCTCAGATGAAAAGTCACACACACATAAGCTGCTGAATTTCTGCAATAAAAAACACACTAAGTCAGCAGATAGTAGAGCCAACAAGATTGGGAACACACTTGACCTTATTTTCACAAATAATGAGGACCTGGTAAGAAACATAATATCAAAACGATAGTTCTGATCGCAATCTAATCGAAGTCCGACTTACAAGAACAGGGATCCTGATCGCAAAATGCATACAGCTATGAGGGTTTCCTTCATCAAATTTAACTTAAACAACAAGAAAATCAACTGCGACGAGGTAAAACCCTGTCCTCAATGAAAAATGTTGGAAAGATATCGTAAATAACATGGACCTAACCACTGGCTTGAAAAGATCAACTTCCTGGTAGCTGAAGTATGTTCAAGGCATATTCCCCCTAAGAAAAAAAAATGTTCTCTCACAGGAGAAAACAAAGAATCACTGAGCTCCTTAAAAATGCTAGATAATCTGAGACACGGAAGAAAGCGCAAAAACCCGGAAGTAGAAAATATTGAGCTTAAGTTAAAGGGCTCTAGATGATCCAGGAGAGACTAGATGAGCTAAAAGTGATTAGTGAAATTAAAAGAAATTCGAAAAATTTCTTTTCATACGCCAAAAGCAAGGCAAAAAACTACATCTATTATAGGGCTCCTGTTCAGACAAGATGGTTTTTTACACAGATGACAACAAAGAAATGAGGGTTTGATACTGAAATCTCAGCGAGCACTAATCTGTTTAAAGATAGACAATCCAAATATTCTTTTTTCATGAATGAGCCTCAAAACCCTGTCACTGTATGCCAAATATTTGACATAACCCTACCTCCAATAGGTTTTGAGAAAGTCATTCACAACTTGCTAATGCACTCAGCCCCAGGGGCCCCGAGTCACTGAACTCTGTGTTCATTCAGATCTGCAAGAAACCACTCATGCGGGCTCTAAGTAAGCTATGGAGAAGGAGCATAGACACAGGTGAGATCCCATTCACTAAAACAACGGATATAGCCCCACTTCATAAAGGTGGCAGCAAAGCAGTAGCTATGAACTATAGACCAATAGGTCTAATATCCCACATTATGAAAATCTTTGAATTAGTTCTAAGAAGCAGGATTGCAAACCACTTAGATTTCCAACAACTTCTCAATCCAGGGCAACAGGAGTTCACAGCAGGTAGCTCCTGCTTCTTGCAATTACTGGATCACTTTGATATGATCTTGGACGCACTGGAAAACAAACAGAATGCAGATGTAGTATACACAAATTTTGCAAAAGCCTT
>NC_069483.1:1325728-1403312 GCF_026875155.1 Cherax quadricarinatus
CCCCCTTGGGTCGCTATGACAGGTTCCATGACCCCTTGGTCGTTATACAGGCCCCCTGTAGCCCTTGGTCGCTATGGCAGGTTCCCTTTAGCCCTGGTCTTTTATGACAGGTTCCCATGTAGCCCTTGGTCGTTATGACAGGTTCCCATGTAGCCCTTGGTCGTTATGACAGGTTCCCATGTAGCCCTTGGTCGTTATGACAGGTTCCCTTGTAGCCCTTGGTCGCTATGACAGGTTCCCATGTAGCCCTTGGTCGTTATGACAGGTTCCCTTGTAGCCCTTGGTCGCTATGACAGGTTCCCATGTAGCCCTTGGTCGTTATGACAGGTTCCTTGTAGCCCTTGGTCGTTATGACAGGTTCCCATGTAGCCGTTGGTCATTATGACAGGTTCCCATGCAGCCCTTGGTCGTTATGACAGGTTCCCATGTAGCCCTTGGTCGTTATGACAGGTTCCCATGTAGCCCTTGGTCGTTATGACAGGTTCCCATGTAGCCCTTGGTCGTTATGACAGGTTCCCATGTAGCCCTTGGTCGTTATGACAGGTTCCCTTGTAGCCCTTGGTCGTTATGACAGGTTCCCATGTAGCCCTTGGTCATTATGACAGGTTCCCATGCAGCCCTTGGTCGTTATGACAGGTTCCCTTGTAGCCCTTGGTCGCTAAGACAGGTTCCCATGTAGCCGTTGGTCATTATGACAGGTCCCCATGCAGCCCCTGGTCGTTGTGACAGGTTCCCATGTAGCCCTTGGTCGTTATGACAGGTTCCCATGTAGCCCTTGGTCGTTATGACAGGTTCCCATGTAGCCCTTGGTCGTTATGACAGGTTCCCATGTAGCCCTTGGTCGTTATGACAGGTTCCCATATAGCCCTTGGTCGTTATGATAGGTTCTCATGTAGCCCTTGGTCGTTATGACAGGTTCCCATGTAGCCCTTGGTCGTTATGACAGGTTCCCATGTAGCCCTTGGTCGTTATGACATGTTCCCATTTAGGCCTTGGTCGTTATGACATGTTCCCATCTAGCCCTTGGTAATTATGACAGGTTCCCATGTAACCCTTGGTCGTTATGATAGGTTTCCATGTAGCCCTTGGTCGTTATGACAGATTCCCATGTAGCCCTTGGTCGTTATGACAAGTTCCCATGTAGCCCTCGGTCGTTAAGACAGGTTCCCATGCAGCCCATGGTCGTTATGACAGGTTCCCATGTAGCCCTTGGTCGTTCTGACAGGTTCCCTTATAGCCCTTGGTCACTCTGACAGGTTCCCATGTAGCCATTGGTCGTTCTGACAGTTTTCCATGTACCCCTTGGTCGTCCTAATAGGTTTCCATGCACCCCTTGGTCCTTCTGACAGGTTCCTATATTGCCGATAGTCGTCATGACAGGTTCCCATGTACCTCTTCGTTGTTCTGACAGGTTCCCAAGTAGCCCATGGTCGTTATGACAGGTTCCAATTACTCCTTGGTCGTTCTGACAGCTTCCCATGCAGTCCTTGGTCGTTTTGGCAGGTTCCGATGTAGCTCTTGGACGTTCTGACAGATTCTCATGCACCCAATGGTCATTCTGACAGGTCTCCATATACCCCTTGGTAGTTCTGACAGGTTCCCATATAGTCTATAGTCGTTATGACAGGTTCCCATTTACCCCTTGGCTGTTCTGACAGGTTCCCATGTAGCACATGGTCGTTCTGACAGCTTCTCATGAACCCCCTTGGTCGTTATGACAGGATCCCTTTTTCTTCTTTGTCTTTAAAAGGAAAATTTTCCCATATACCCTTGGTCGTTTTGAAAGGTTCCAGTGTACCAAATGGTGGGTGCTCCAGGTTCGCTTATTGCCCTTGGTTTTTAAAGACAGGGTCCCATTATTATTTGGACGTTCTGGCAGGTTCCAATTTTAGCCCTTGGTCGTTTGACAGGTTCCAATGACCCCCTTGGTCGTCCTGACTTTTTCCCATGTACCCCTTTGGGTCGTTTGAAAAGGTTTCCCATAAAACCCCCTTGGGTCGAAATGACGGGTTTTCCCATGCACCGTTTGGGTTCCCTTCTGACAATTTCCCCAAGTACACTTGACCTTATCTTCCAAATAATGGGAAACGGGTAAGAGACATAAAAATATCGAAACCCAATAATTTGTTCCAATGAAAATCTATTTGCGGAGGGGGCCCTGATACCCCCAAAAATGCGGGCTTTTATAAAGGGTTGTCTTCCCCAAAATAAAAACTTCAAAAAAAAACCCCCCCAAACTGGGCCCAAGGAAAAACCATGTCTTAAAAAAAACATGTTTGGAAGATATCTTAATTAAATAACATGGATCCAAACCAGTGCCTTGAAAGGATCAACTTCCTGGTAGCTGGAGTATGTTCTAGGCATTTTCCCCTAAGAAAGAAGAAGAGCAGTAGTAAAATGGAGAGAGAAAGACGCTCCCTCTACAGAAGAAGACAATGAACCACTGAGCTCCTCAGGAACGCCAGATTATCTGATACATGGAAGGAAGCGCTGACCAGGGAAGTGGAAAGTATCGTACTTAAGTTAAAGAACCCTTACAGGAACCAGGAGAGACAGGAGGAGCTTAAAGCGATTAATGAAGTTGAAAGAAATTCGAAATATTTCTTTTCATATTCCAAAAACAAGGCAACTACCACATCTAGTATCGAGCCCTTGCTCAGACAGGATAGGACTTACACAGATGACAATAAGGAAATGAGTAAGATACTGAAATTCCAGTACGACTCTGTGTTTAGTGAGCCACTAATCAGTCTGAAGATCGACAATCTAAATGATTTCTTCATGAATGAGCCTCAAAACTCCATCAATGTATGCAAGATTTCCGGCATTACCCAAACTCTGATAAACTTTGGAAAAGCCATTGACAACATGCCCATGCACTCAGTCCCGGGCCCAGACTCATGGAACTCTTTGTTCATTAAGAGCTGCAAGAAACCCCTCTCACGTGCCCTAAGTATACTGTGGAGAAGGAGCCTAGACATGGGTGAAATTCCACAGTTACTTAAAACAAAGGATTTAGCCGAACTCCATAAAAGTGGCAGCAAAGCATTAGCTAAGAACTATAGACCAATAGCTCTAACGTCCCACATCATAAAAATCTTTGAGAGAGTGCTAAGAATCATGACTGCAAACCACCTGGATTCCCAAAACTGCACAATCCAGGGCAACATGGGTTCAGGGCAGGTCGCTCCTGCCTCTCGCAACTACTGGATCACTATGTTATGGTCTTGGATGCACTGGAAGAAAAACAGAATGCAGATGTAATATACACAGACTTTGCAAAAGCATTTGACAAATGCTATCAAGGCGTAATAGCACACAAAATACGTGCTAAAGGAATAACTGGCGAAGTGGAGAGATGGATCTTCAACTTCCTAACCAATCGAGTAGTGGTCAACAGAGTTAAATTGGAGGCTGCCATAGTGAAAAGCTCTGTTCCACAAGGCACAGTACTCGCCCCCATCCTGTTCCTCATCTTCATATCAGGCATAGACAGAGATGTAATCCGCAGCACCGTGTCATCCTTTGCAAATGATACTACGATCTGCATGAGACTATCATCTATTGAGGACACAGTTAACCTCCAAGAAGATAAAAACCAAATCTTCCAATGGGCAACGGAAAACAATATGATGTTCAATGAGGACAAATTCCAACTACTCTGTTATGGAAAACTGGAGGAGATAATAACTAGAACAGAGTATACTACAAACTCTGACCATACAATATAGCAGAAAAATAATGTGAGGGGCCTGGGAGTGGTAATGCCTGAGGATCTCACTTTCAAGGAACACAACAGTGCCACGATCACAAGTGCAAATAAAATGATAGGATGAATAATGAGAACGTTCAAAACAAGAGATGCTGGAATACTGCTGTACATTAACATCTCCGTTCAACGCAGGTGAAATTGCAGATCTAGAGAGTGTACAGAGAACTGTTACTTCACGTATAAGTTCCATCAAGCACCTCAACTACTGGGAAGGCTTGGAAGCACTTGACTTGTGCTCGCTGAAGCGCAGGAGAGAGAGATATATCATAATCTACACTTGGAAAATCCTAGAAGGAATGGTCCCGAATCTGCACACAGATATTTCTCCCTACAAAAGTAAAAGACTGGGCAGGCAATGCAAAATATCCCCAATAAAAAGTACGGGCGCCATTGGTACACTAAGAGAAAACACCATAAGTGTCAGGGGCCCAAGACTGTTCAACAGCCTCCCACAAAGCATAAGGGGAATTACTAATAGACCCCTGGCTACCTTCAAGAGGGAGCTGTACAGATAATTAAAGTCGGTGCGGGATCAGCCGGGCTGTGGTTCGTACGTTGGACTATGTGGAGCCAGCAGGAACAGCATGGTTAACCATGCCCTGATCCACGGAAGGCCTGCTCGTGGACCTGGCCGCGGGGGCGTTTATTCCAGGAATACCCTCCAGGTAGGCTCCAGTTAGACCCTTAGTTGTTCTGGCAGGTTCCCATTACCCTTTGGTTGTTGTGGAAGGTTCTCATGTACCTCTAAGATTTAAGTATGAAAATATGATCAAATGACTGAAGGTCAGAAATAATATATAAGTTTACTGTAAAAACAGAAACAGTAAATATTATGACAATGAATTTCTTTTAATAATAACAAATATATTTGTGTGTGTGTATGTGTGCTCACCTAGTTGTGCTTACCTAGTTGTGGTTCCAGGGGTCGAGTCACAGCTCCTTGCCCCGCCTCTTCACTGACTGCTACTCGGTCACTTTACCTGCTCCATGAGCTTTATCATTCCTGTCATTAAAGCTATGTATGGATCTTGCCTCCACTACATCACTAGCCAGGCTATTCCACTTCCTGACTGCCCTGTGACTGAAGAAATACTTGCTAACATCCCTGTGGCTCATCTGAGTCTTCAACTTCCAACTGTCACCCCTTGTTGTTGTGTCCCATCTCTGGAACATCCTGTCTCTGTCCATATTGTCGATTCCTCTCAGTATTTTATATGTCGTAATCATATTTCCCCTAGCTCTCCTGTCTTCTAGTGTCGTCAGGTCGATTTCCGTTAACCTATCCTCGTAGGACATACCCTTTAGCTCCGGGACTAGTCTTGTTGCAAACTTTTGCACTTTCTCTAGTTTCCTTATATGCTTGGCTAGATGAGTGTTCCAAACTGGTGCTGCATACTCCAATATGGGCTTAACATACAGTGTACAGGGTCCTGGATGATGACTCCTGATTAATATGTCGAAATGCTTTTCTTAAGTTTGCCAGGCGCCTGTATGCTGCAGCAGTTATTTGGTTGATGTGCGCCTCAGAAGATGTGCCCAGTGTTATACTAACTCCAAGAACCTTTTTCTTGAGTGACGTTTGTAAGCTCTGGCCCCCTAGACTGTACTCCATGTGTGGCCTTCTTTGCCTTTCCCCAGTCTTCATGACACTGCACATAGTGTGGTTGAACTCCAGGAGCCAGTTGCTGGACCAGGCCTGCAGCCTGGACCTTGTCTGATTGAATTCTTCTCATCAACTTCACATCATCTGCAAACAGGGACTCTTTGGAGTCTATTCCTTTTGTCATGTCGTTCACAAATACCAGAAACAGTACCCATCCTAGCACTTATCCTTGTGGCACCCCGCTGGCCACAGGCGTCCACTCTGACACCTCACCACGCACCATGACTCACAGTTGTCTTCCTGACAGGTATTCCCTGATCCATTGTAGTGCCTTCCCTGTTATCCCTGCCTTGTCCTAAAGTTTTTCCTGGAGGTTCGTGATGCAGGATTTCCCATCCCTGAAGCCATGCTGGCTGTCGTTTGATAAGCTCATGCCTTTGTAGGTGCTCCATCACTCTTCTCCTGATAATCTTCTCCATGACCTTGCATACTATGCATGTCAGTGACACTGGTCTGTATTTTAATGCCTCGTGTCTGTTTCCTTCTTAAAAGAATGGGACTACATCTGCTGTCTTCCATACGTCAGGTAGTCAACCAGTTTCGATAGATGTGTTGGAGATTGTTGTTAGTGGTACACATAGCGCCTCTGCTCCCTCTCTCAGGACAAATGGATAGATGTTATCCGGCCCCATCGCCTTTAAGGTATCTAGCTCGCTTAGCAGCCTTTTCACTTCCTCCTCGTTTGTATGTATTATGTCCAAACTCTGATGGTGTACCCAACCTCTCTGCCTTTCTGGAATCCCTTCTGTCTCCTGCATGAACATTTCTTTGAATCTCATGTTGTGCTCCTCACATACTTTGTGATAATTTTTTGTGACCTTCCCTTCTTCCTTCGTCAGCCTGACTACCTGGTCCTTGACTTGTTTTCCTCCTCATGAGGCTGTACAGCAGCTTTGGGTCAGACTTGGCTTTCACTGCAATGTCATTCTCGTATTGTTTTTGGGCCTCCCTTCTTATCTGTGCGTATTCATTTGTCTCTACAACTGCTCTCCTTATTCTACTGGGTCCTTTGCCTTCTATACTTCCTCCATTCCCAGGAACACTTGGTTTAGCCTCCCTTCACTTCTGGGTGAACCACGAGCTCATCCTGGCTTTTTCGTTATTATTGTTACACTTGGGTACAAACCTGTCTCCAACTTTCTTGCATATTGTTGTCATATATTCCATTATCTCGTTTACTGACTTTTCTGTCAGCTCTCTGTCCCACCGAACCCTGTGCAGAAAGTTCTTCATGCCTACGTAGTCCCCTTTCTTGTAGTTTGGCTTCATTTGTCCAGCCCTTCTTGCTTACCCCTCCACTTGTAACTCCCCAATGTATTTGAAACTCAGAACCACATGATCACTGGCCCCAAGGGGTCTTTCAGATATAATGAAATTTCAGAGGAACTGGGTGCTAGCGACCATAAATCAATTACATTTAGCATTGAATGGAAGTACAATAGTAGCGATAACTCAGTAACAGTCCCAGATTTTCGCTTAGCAGATTACGATGGGCTTAGAGAACACTTATCATTTGTTGACTGGGGTAACGAAGAGAGCTATCAATATGACAGTTTTCTGAACACTATACATACTGCTCAAAGAGCGTTTATCCCATATAAAGAAATTAGATCAAATAGAAATGACCCAAAATGGATGAATAATAGGCTCAAATATCTCCTAGGACAAAAGAAAGGAATTATAGGCGTAAAAAAGAGGTGGGGGTCTCTTATGAATCATAATTGCATTAAGGGGGACATTAAAAAGGGATAAAAAAAGCAAAAAGGGGATATAAAATTAAAGTTGCTAGGGATTCAAAACAACCCAAAAATTTTTTTTCCAGGTCTATAAACAAAAGTTAAGATAAGAGGCCCCCCTTAAAAAATAACTAGGGCACCTTACTGACAAAGAGAATGAAAGTCTTGTTTTTAAATAATTTTTTACACCGGGAAAGACACAACAATTTTCCCAGAAATTTTAATTTTTACGTGGGCTAGAAGAAGGTAAATTTGTAACATCACATCACTGGAGATGGTTGTGAAGCAATAGACAATGAAGCAAAATAAGTCCCCGGGGTCCTGATGGGGGTTTTTCAAGGTTTTAAGGAAGAAAAAGGGAACCAGAAAACCCATTAACTAATTTTTTTAAATTTACCCCCTTAAAAAGGGTGTAGTGTCTGTATGGGGAAAAGATGGCAATGTAACTCCTATTTTAAAAAAGGGGCAATCTTACCGTCATATTACCGCCAATAACCGACCTCAAATTTTAGGGAAATTTCTTGAGTAAATTTTAGCTGAGATTATAAGAAACCATCTCATAACATAGCTTGATTAATGATACTCAGCATGGGTTCCAAAAGGCCGGGCTTTTCTAAAAAATTTATAACTTTTTTAGTAAAGCTTTTGAGGCTGTTGCCACTAAAAATTTTATATTTTTTATTGTTTTTTGTAAGGGTTTTGATAAGGTTCCCCACCATAGACTGTTTTAAAGAAAGTGGGAGCTCATGGATTGGGGGGAAAAGTGCCTCATGGATCGGTCATGGCTCACTGACAGGGAAACGAGAGTGTCCTAAAGGGGTTTAAAACCGGGGGGATCTGTAAAAAATGGCGTTCCCCAGGGTCGTCTTGGGCCCGTTGTTGTTTTAAAAAATATACAATGATCTTGATGAGGGAATTTCTAGGGATATGAGCAAATTCGCCGATGACACAAAGATAGGTAGGGTAAATTGATTCAAAAAGTAGATTTATGGAACTTCAGAGGATTTTAAAAAAACTCTTTCTTGGCCAGAAAATGGGAGTGCAGTTCAATGTAGATAAAAGCAAGGTTCTGAAGCTTTGGGAGTGCCCATAACCCTAGTACTTAAAAGTTAAATGATGGAAAATTGAGACATTATGCCATATGGGTCTTTATTCAGGGAAAGTTCGCCACACAGTGGTTTATGATGTAGAACTTACCAAAGATTTCGAAAAGGACTTGGGGGGTTATGGGGGCACAACCTTAAAACCCAAACAGCAAGCCTAAACGACGTAATAAGGCAATAGATTAATGGATTTTTATCAAAAGGTAAGCAAAAGAAGCCAGGGGCATACTGCAGCTTTTTAAAAACAATAAAGGCCTCACCTAGATTAAGCGCTCAGTTTTGGTCTCCGTTACAAAATGGATAAATTCGTTAGAAAAACATTCAGCGTAGGATGACAAATTAATACATAGCATTAAAAATCTTCCTTAGAAGAAAGTTTGAAGCCCTTTTAAAGTTACATTCACTTTTAGCGAAAAAAGGGGGGGAAACCGATCAAAGTGTTTTGGGGAAGATATTTTAAAATAAAGGGGATATTAAAAGGGCTTGAGGAGTCTCTCCAAGAGAAACCCGCAGAAGGGTTTTTAAATTTGAAAGTTTAGTTTTAAAAGGGACATGGGGAAAGTATTGGGTTTGGAAAAGGGTAGTTGTGATGGAACAGCTACCTTGTTGGGTTTTTTAGGCTGGGACTTTTGGATTTAAAAAACTAGGTTGGAAATTGGTTTAGAAAGACACAAAAGCAAACACATAACATTTTTTAATTAGAAACTTTTCGGTCCGGGACCTTGACACTTCTAACATAAAAGGGAAAAGACATTAAATATATAGGGGGGTGAGAGTGAGCACGTGACCGGGGAAGTCTAAGAACATAAGAATGGGGGAACACTGTAGAAGGCCTCTGGCCCAGCGAGGCGGGCCTTTATAAAAACAACCCTCCCAGATGGAGGGGTAGACGATGAAATCATTGGACCCTTTTTTGGGGGTTGGTGCCTTAAGTATCATTATGCCAATGTTTTTAAATTTTTGTATTTTCCAGTGTTGTGTTCTATTTGTCGGTGACGGTGATTAGGGGAGGCTTCAGGCACCGTCACGTCTGAAGCGGTTGGGTGAGAACGAGTTGTGCCTCGTTCCATTCATAAAAAGCCCCGTGGACCCCGTGGGGGCACACGCTCGTTAGGGGCATTTCATGCTCATTCAGGGGGACGCAAGATCTCGCCTGTCTCCCTACAATTTCTTGGGGCAGAAAAACCCCCAGGGGGTAGTGAACGCCTCTGTAGAAATTAAGGTGTGGGTCTGCTTTAGTAGGGGTCTTTGAAAGGATGGTTTAGGGGAAACGTTATGTTCTCATACAAGCCCGGGGAGTATTCGTGGCAACACGCCACATGGGGGTACTATGAACTGTTTTGGGGGGGGTTCCTGGGCGGTTTTTTAGGATACTTGTGCCTTGATCTGCAACTCGGAGAAAAAGATGGGAACTGAAGACGTGTAAGGCTTGTGTAAAGTAATGCAAGCCTTTAAAAGTCTTCAGTTTTCCCTTTTCTTTATCCGAATTCCTATCCTTCCTGCTCCTCTGTAAATACTTTTTCAAAAAACTCAGTTGAGCTCCTCACATACCTCTTTGTTGTTTCATGTGAACTTTTCCTTTCCCCCCTTCTTTCCCAACCCATTACCTGGTCCTACACTGTTGTTATCCCCCTGATGTGGCTATGCAAGGCTTTGGTAAGGTTGACTTTCGATGCTTTATCATTTCATATTCTCGCTAGCTTCCTTTCTTTTCTCTCTATTCGTTTCTGGCTCTTGGGTTCCTTTTTTTCCCCCCATCTTTTTTCTTCTGTCTTTTTCCTTTCTTGATGCACTTAGTTTTTCCCTCCCTACACTTTTGGGTGAAACAAAGGGACTCATTCTGGCCTCCCAATATTCCTTTTCCCCTTGAAAAAACAACCCTCTCCTCGCCTCTTTGCATTTTGTCACATACTTTGCGACCCCTGAAGGGGTCACAAGTATGTACATTTTTAATATCCAATTTAATGTAATTACCTTTATATAATTTTATATTGCTGATATCGCGATATTAGCAAAATCGAAAATAATTTTGCTTTATATTATTATTTGATTTAAAGCCATTTTAATTAGGTAATGAAACTTTCAACTTTTTGCTCATTGCTCGAGAGTGTTTAGTATTTGCCCCATTGAAAAACATTGAAAATGCCCCTCGTTTGTTTAATTGCCGGCTTCTCTTAGTTGCTGTGAAAGCGCCAGGGGAAAGTCACGGGGACCAGGGGGCATGATACATACACCTAGTCGAAGACGGTTTCCTTTCCCCCCTTTCTCTCTCTTTGCTGGTGCGGGTTCCAACCCCCTCCACTCCACTCCCCTTTTGGGCCCCTTGTTGGGCAAATCTCTGCACTCTTTCTGGTTGTTGTTTTTTTTTAGACTCTGTTCTGGTAAGTATTTTTTCTGTGGGGAAGAAACATATTTCTCGTAATCTGTGCAACTGTTCACAGAGCATACCCTAACTTAGTGATTTCCGACTTTTTTCGGGTTTTTGTGTGTCAATGCACTGAGAAACTCAGGTCCTTAGCTGTAGCTTCTGACCAAATTTGTTCTCGTATTGGCACGTCACAGCGGGGATTTTGTTTGCTGAACTAGATTCACTATTATAGAATTTTTTGGACTTTTTTTGAAAATTTGCGATGCCCCCACTTAGGTCGTTATTTTTATTTTTTTTGGTTCCGACTCTGTTTTCCTTTGCTTGTTTTTGTTTTGGCGATCGGTCGTCTTACTGTTCAAAAAATTGTTCTGATTGCCGGGTTGGTCAAGAAGATAGTTTATGTGGGACTTTATCAGCCACGGTTAAGTCCAGTCAAGTCTTGGACATGTGAATACTAGAGAAATCAACACACACACCCCAAACAATACTCACTTGTTTAAACAGTTTTATATCTTAAAATGAAAACTGTACCCAACGGTCTTAAAACCATAAAGTTGGTACGTCCCTTTCACACGAAAAATGGGGAATTTTTCCCCTTTATTATATAAATTAAATTTACTTTGATTTTGTCCACCTAGACAACTTTTTTCTTTTATTAAACATCTTAAAATTTATTTCTTTGTTTCTATTAACTGAACTTACATTAAAATTCTAATCGAAATTGGGCCCCAAGATCGATGCTTGTTAAAAAAAAACCCGTAACGGGCTGAATGCTTGAGGGGCAGATTTTTTCAAGTATTCACTGAGATCTCTAGTTTTTAGATATCGCATTTTTTGTAACACTATTCTATCACCCAGTTACTGTTTTTTCTTCCCAGTTCTTCTCCCATGAGCGTCATGCAGAAACCCTTTTAGTCCTCCCTTTTTGGGTTTTTCCCCCACCCTTTCCTGCACCCCTCCAGTTTAGAAAAACTATGTAATCAAAGCACGAAACCACATGATCACTACCCAATGAACCTTACTTTCAGTATCTTATGTCTAAACCCTCCAAAGGTAATACAAGGTTCAATTTTGCGGGATCACCCTAACCTCTCTCTCGGGTAGGGGCTCAAACTGTTGATGCATAAGGTTTTCCACCCCACATCCATATTTGGGTTCTCCATTTTTCGGGACCCCTAGGGGATTCATTTTTACCAGTCAATTTTCCCTGTGATTAAAATCACCCTAACTGTTAATTTTTGCTTCCCCATGTGAGTCTTTGGCCCCCTCAGCTATGTGTCGACCGTTGCCCCTTTTTCCTTCTTCGAATTCTCTTTTGGCTTCTGCATTTTGTGGGGATTTAATCATTTAAAAATTTATCACTTTTATGACCCTCAGACAGATTGTTCCTCTATGTAATCTCTTTCGCTCATTCCACCTTTCCCTTCCATTTCCTCAAATCCCCAGGGTTTTAATGAGCATGCAACTCCCCCTCCTTCTCGCTCCCTCTATCTTTTCTAAGATTTAATACCCTGGGAAAAGACTGCTCTGTTATCACCTGGTGGGTTTCATTTCTGGGGGGCTGTTTGCTGGGGAATTCCTCAATATTTTCATGCCGCTCTTGTTATTTCATCTGCATTAGTATACCAGCCCCTAAAAATTTTTTTTAAAACCGTGGCCGGAGTACGTTGGTTGGGGATGAGGAAGACCAGGGGAATTTTTGGGGGTTGCTTAAAGGGCCGAGTTTTAATGAAGGGGTGGGGTCATTGGGTCGACAGGTGTGTTTTGGTTAGAAGTTTGGGTTGCACGGGGGGTTTCCCGGGAAAACACTTTTAGTGGTTTTGGGGCGGTTGTTTTTGTCTTCCTCCTGAACTTTGCTACTAGTAAGCTCAGGGGAAGAGTAGGTGACAGGGGGTTTGGCTGACTTCCCCTGTCACTTGACACACGTGAAAACGTCGCACAGATACTTCTGTTTCCTTCTTTTGGGCCCAAGTAAATTTTTTTGCCTTTTACCGAGTGTCTTCTGACACCAAATGTCCTTCTAGGGGGACTTTTGTGAGCAAAAATCAAGGGGTTTTTCCGAAATGTAACTTGTCCCCTACGGAGCTTGTCTGGTGGAAACACTATCAGCTGAAAAATTACATTATTTTTTCCATCAAACACCAATTTTAAAATAGAAACAATTATCGAGACCCTTTTTGCTTCACTCTCAGAATGCTATATCTCTCACTTTCCAGTACTAATTTAAACAAACGACCTTGATTAAACATCATGAGTTAAAAATTTAACGTCATTTGTGTCCTGACTGGGTTAATGACCGGGGGGGTCAATTTAATGATCCTGTCAAGAGCATCACAAACAACATTTTCAAGCCCAAAGCATTGTCATCCACTAACTCAACAAGACAAGGATGGTTGTTGAATCTGAACAAGATACTTGTGGGTTTCTCTTTACTTGTCGGTACCAAGAATAAGAATTCGGGTTGATTACGGGCTGGTATTAGAGGAGAGGGTACAGAGTAGGGGGATTGTCAGCACGTACTTAGCGGGGTAGAATATATCAACACCCATACTAATTCTATGACTAAATGCGATTCTTTGTACGACCTACTAATTTCCAAACCCTTATACTTTTGCCATTGATTTTCAACCCCCATAAGGCCAACAAATTTTTGATCTAGCTTAACATTGCGGATGTTTTGTTGAAATTAGTCAGCTTTCCCTTCTAACCATTTTAATTTTTGTCGGTTTAGCACGGCTATTGTTACTCTAGTAAATTCTGTTTTGTTTTATAAAAATGTTTCCGGTTTTTTAAAAACACCTGAGCATGCGGGAGAGTTGCATAATCATCAGGATTGTAATTGGGTTTCGGATGGAATTAACAACTCTAGGGTAAACGCTTGTCTACAAATACAACAAAATGTGGAGTGTCACCTAGGGAAGCATTGCAAGCAAAATTTATGGCACATTGAACTCTGTATAATTTCATCCCTTTTCCCTTTTGGGATTGATAGTGGCTCTCAAGACATCAGAATTTTCTTATGGTTTCTTTCCGAAAAACCCCATTGTGGCGGGGATGTGGGGAAAAAGGGGATTTAAGATCAGTAAAAAGCACAAATTTTCAAGAATCTTTTTACAAAATTCCCCCTCCTTATCTGTTACAAGGACTTAGGGGGGGGAATCCCCTGCAATAATGCTTCTTTAAACGTTTTAGCACTGTCTCTGCAGTCTTACATGCAATAGGAATAACTCACAATATCTGGTGAAATGTCACCAAAACACACAGGTTTGTTCCTTGGAGTGAACATTTAAAATTGGTTACAAATCAAGGGCAATTTTCCCACGGTTATAGTAGTTGGAAAACCCCTGGATTGGATTGGACCATTGACTTTTCCCTTTAAATGCGCTACAGACACTACATTTTTTAACATAACAAAATGTGTTGCCATACGGGCCCAAAATATTCATTCTGGCTTGTTCACAGAACGATCTATAAAAGGGGTTGCAACACCTGGTACATCATGAACTAGCTGTAGAAATAAAACCATAGCAGTATAATTGATCCTTTTTTTGCTACGTTGCCCACACAGTGGGCTTTTTAAAGTCCAAACAGAACTACCTGGGGTGGAAGAACGGGTTTTTATAGTCATTTTCAGATGCTGGGGTCGGGGGAGAAGCTGATCGATGATGTACCGAGTGGGGTTATAGAGTCTAAATTTTGGGGTAGCGGGAAAGGGTTTGGGACAAGTTTGTGACCCAGACCTTCACAGGTTCTTATAGGGGAAAGCGATGAAAGTTTCTTGGAAGTGGTTCGCTAGTTATAGAACCACATTCGGTTGAAGTTGTCGGAATAAAAAAGTGAGATTCCGGATTTTTTGGTATTGAGGTTGTTTTCTGTGGCGATAAGTCTTGATTTTCGTAGTTTATCAAGTGGTTGTGTGAATTACGGGTGTAGCAGCATTCCTTGTGTCTCAGACCTGCTTGCGTATTGGTGTTCTAAAATATGTTTGGAGGTCCCTTGGAAAGGTCTGTCACAAATTGCCAACCCCCTTTCCAAGCACCCAAGTTTTTTAGACTCTAAACCCCACTGGGTACATCATCAGATGCAGCATCCCCCCTGCCCTCAGCATCTAAACCCTACATAAATCTCGTTTTCCTTCCCCCCAGTAGTTTGTTTGTGACTTGAAAAAAGCCCACTGTGTGGGCGAAACGTAGCAAAAAAGGATCAATTTTTGCATTTTGTTTTATATTTCCATTTTTGTCGGTATTTTATACTTTTTTTTCCCAAAATAGTTGAGAGTACTTCATTTGCGACTGGGGGAATTACTTTTGGTAAAACCGTTCGTTGGGGTACCCAAACTCGGCTGTTCGTACAGAATTCTTGCTCTTACAAAGTCATGATGGGTGCCGGGGGCTTCACACCAAATAAGATTTTCCCGGGAGCAGGAATCGAATCACACCAACCACAAGGGATCTGTTTTTCTTACGGGGGGTTTTGAACAAATCGGGGGATGGATGACTCTCCCCGGTTTTAAAAGTAACACATAAAACGCAATATGACAAGGTGAACGGATCTACTATCCTTTACTGCAGCACAGGGAAAAAAATAAAATATCAATAATACAGATATGAAGTCAAAAAATTTCACTAAGATGAAATTTTTTTTTAATGAAAAATGAAAAATAATAGATGCAAAAAAACAAAAAAAAAAAGGTTTTAAGACTTACGTGGCAGAACACAACAGCAATTGCACAAAACTACCCAAAATTTTTTTCAATTGGTTTGTGTTGGCAAAAAATTTGGAAATAATTGTTTTGCTTAAAACAAAAAAATGGCACATTGTCTGTGGAAATAAAACAAATTGACCTGGGTAAAGAAAAGAATTAACTCAAGAATGTTCAACACACAGAGAAAAAATAAATAAAATGGCAAAAGAATAAAACAAAAACAGCAAAATACACAAAATGCGGGGGAAAAAAAAATAACGAGACAAACATGAGTTTTCGAAGAGAATTAAGATAATAAATTTCTGATTACTTACTGCAATCTGTGAATCAGATAATTGTGAAGTTTAAAAAATAAATTTTATAGCTTTTATATTGCCACAAAAAAGGGAAAAAAGCTAAAGATTAAATTTAAATATATAAAAAAAGAAGCACAAACAACAGACATAAAATAAAACACGAAAATTAAC
This sequence comes from Cherax quadricarinatus, assembly GCF_026875155.1. Classification (NCBI taxonomy): domain Eukaryota; kingdom Metazoa; phylum Arthropoda; class Malacostraca; order Decapoda; family Parastacidae; genus Cherax; species Cherax quadricarinatus. Next base: position 1,341,543 of record NC_069483.1, read on the forward strand.
ACTGAAGAAAGAAAAAAAAAAAATATTGTTTCAAACAGTTATAATGAAAAACGAGTCAATCAATATCACTGAATGTCACTGAAATCAGTCAAGAAATTGTCCAACACTCGCAAAAAGTCCCCCTATGAAAAAATATTATTCTTTTCACTGTACGATGTTTTTTTTTTTTTTTTAGAATAGGGGGATGGTGGGGGAAGATGGTGGAGACTCATGGTGGCGGGGTTTTCCGCACCTCAAAACGACTGGGTTGATAAATTGTAACGATGGGGCAGCGGGTGGAAAGCTGGTTTGGGAGGGAAGGTGGATGGTGTAAGGCGGGGTGACTGGGGTTGGGGTGACTCCCCCCCCACAGAGGGTTGCGCTTTGGGTTTTGCAAACCGGGTTTAACCCCCGGGAAATGCAAAAAAGCAGATAAAACTAAACACAGAGACGGCCATGAATAGTGCAGAGGGGTGGTAACGCTTGCTCGAGGGCAGCTTGGGGAGGGCGGCCTACTGGCCCCACAAAAGTCCGTGTCGGCTGAGAGAATTTATCTCTGTGCACTTGCATTTTACAAATTTTTTGCCCACACTGCGCCCCAATTTCCATGGGGGTTTTGAAAGGGGGTGTGGTTTTGATAAACACACTTTGGGTAGTTACACATATATTGTCAGACTGTGAAAAGGAGGGGCCCCCCCTGCCTTGGGTTTCCCGTGTAGACCTATCCATGGACTAAGGAAATTACAGAGGCTCGACACAAGTGCACCGTATTCACCAAAATGGTCCCTAGGCCGTAAGGGTCATATATATTTAAAATATGGATGGGACTATATCTCGTAACTTTTAAAACACATGTAAGAATCACAATATGCTGACACATCACACCTCACAGTCTTTTTAAACCCCCTTTTTCCTCCTCGTGAAAATTTTTTTTGAATCATGTTTTACCCCACAAGTTCTACTCTTTTTTGTGATCTCCCCTCTTTCCTTTCCCTTCCCTTTTCCCGGTCCTTGTGCTGTTGTCCCCGCTGTGCTTTACAAAAGCTTCAAGCAAATTAGTTTTTTTGCGCTTGTTTTCAATTATCGTTTGGACTTCCTTTCCCTTTCCCGAGCATATTCAATCTGGCCCTACAACTTTTTTCCCCCCCTTCTCCTGGGTCCTTTGCCCTTTTATGCTTTTTTCCATTTAGCATGTTTGATTTTGGCTTCTTTACACCTTTGATGACCAAGGGCTCGTCCTGGGCCTTCCCCTTATTTTGTTACCTTTGGGTAAAACCTTTCCTCATTTTTTTTGCTTTTCTTTTCACAATTTCATCATCTCATTTATTGATCCCCTGCCCGTTTCTGCCCACTGAGCTTCTTCACTGGGCACTGTTCCGGGGTCTTTTTTATATTGATATCGTGAATATCTCCACTACTCAAAGGGGAATACAGGTTCAGTCTTGCTGGGTTTAGACTCTCCCCTCTCTCTTGGGGGGGGTCCTTCTTGTTTGGGAATCAGGTTTCCGTACCCCCTACATCTTTTTAGCCCTCCTCTATTCTGCAATTCCCCCTTGGGACCTCTAAACTGAAAGGGGTTGTAGGGCAATTTTTCGCGCGCTTTTTCCCCAAAAAAATGATGAAATTGAGTTATTCATATAGAAAAAAAACTTAATCTTATATTTATATATATATATATATATTTAAAATATTAAATATTTATATATAATATATATAATATTTAAAAAATATATATTTTATAATATATAAATTTTTATTATTAAATATAATATAAATTTTTTATTTTTTATTTTCACACTGGCCGATTCCCACCAAGGCGGTGGCCCCAAAAAGAAAAAATTTTCCCCTCACTCCTCCATCACTGTCTTGCCGAAGGGTCTTTACACTACAGGTTTTTTAAAAAATGCAACATTAACACCCCCCCCTTAGAGTGCGGCACTGACTTCCCCTCTCCGACTCAACCGGCCCCCGGTTTCCCCAATCCCTTCAAAAAGTTACTTTGCTCACACTCCAACACACTCAAGTTTAAAAACCCTTTGTCCCATTCACTCCTACAAAACGCTCACCATGCCCGCTGGGAAATCAAGCCCCCCACCAAAAAAACCCCTTTACCCCTATATAAATAATATATTTTATATATTTTTATAATATATTTAATATATAAATATATATAAAAATATATATAATATATATATAATATCGTGGGGGGATGAAGGGGAGAGGGGTTATGTGGTGCGGCAGCGGGGTTCTTTCTAAAACGTTTTATCGTCGATTGTCGTAACAGAGAATTTTATGGGGGAAAAGGTGGGCCGGCTTTTTGGAAAATATAGAAAGCTAAAAGAAAAATTCTCGAATCTTGACTGTGATGAGTGATGAAGGTACGACAGGGGGCACAGCGGGTCGCCCCCGGGAGGGGTTTTAAGTGCTGAATAGGGCAGGGAAAGGTGTTCTGGTGTGTCATAGATGCATGTTGATCCTTTGGTTTTTCATGTCACGTGTGATGTGGGGCTGGGGCTCGTTATGGTCATTATAATATATTTAATTAATTAATGTGCTTGGTGTATAATGTAGGGGAGATCTTGAAGAGATTTTTTGTTATGTATGACTGGGATAACCTTGTGTGACAGTTTATGTATGACTGGGAGTACACAGCTTGTGTGACATGTTTCATGTATGACTGGGAGTACACAGCTTGTGTGACATGTTTCATGTATGACTGGGAGTACACAGCTTGTGTGACATGTTTCATGTATGACTGGGAGTACACAGCTTGTGTGACATGTTTATGATGATGGAGTACACAGCGTGTACATGTTTCAGTATGACTGGGGGTACACACTTGTGTGCATGTTTTATGTATGACTGGATGACAGCTTTTTACAGTTTCATTATACTGGGGTCACAGCTTGTGTGACTTTTTCAGTATGAAATGGGAGTACACACTGTGTGACATGTTTCATGTATGACTGGGAGTACACAGCTTGTGTGACATGTTTCATGTATGACTGGGAGTACACAGCTTGTGTGACATGTTTCATGTATGACTGGGAGTACCAAACTTTGTGGACATGTTTCATGTAGCTGGGGGTACACGCTTGTGTGACATGTTTTTTGTATGACTGGGATAACAGCTTGTGTGACTGTTTCATGATGAGGGGGTGCACAGCTTGTGTAATGTTTTGATGACTGAAGTACACCTTGTGTGACTTTTTTTTGACTGGGAAATACCAGTTTTTGACATTTTCATGTATGACTGGGAGTACACAGCTTGTGTGACATGTTTCATGTATGACTGGGAGTACACAGCTTGTGTGACATGTTTCATGTATGACTGGGAGTACACAGCTTGTGGCAGTTTCATGTATGACTGGGAGTGCACAGCTTGTTGCATGTTTTTTATGTATATGGGGGGTACACAGCTTGTTGACATGTTTCATGTAACTGGGGGTACACGCTTGTGTGACAGTTTCAGTATGACTGGGATACACAGCTTGTTGACTGTTTCATGTTGCTGGGGGTACACAGCTTGTTGACATTTTCAGTATACTGGGAGTACAAAGCTTGTGTACATTTTCATGTATGACTGGGGTACACAGCTTGTGGACGTTTCATGTATGACTGGATACAACCCCTTTGTACATGTTTCATGTATGACTGGGGGTAAAAAGCTTGTGTGACATGTTTTTATTTATTGGGGGTACACAGCTTGTGTACATGTTTATGTATGCTGGGGGTACACAGCTTGTGTGAATGTTCTTTATGATGGGGGGTACACAGCTTGTGTGACATTTTATGTAACTGGGAGCAACTTGTGTGACCTTTTTACATTTAAATTTTTACTGGGAGTACAACTTGTGGACATGTTTTTATGTATGACGGGGGTCACGCTTTGTGAAAGTTTCATGTATGACTGGGGGTACACAGCTTTTTAAATGTTTTAGATGACTGGGAGTAACACTTTTGTGACATGTTTCATGTTTTATGGAGAAAAAGCTTGTGTGACATGTTTCATGTATAGGGGGTACCAGCTTGTGTACATTTTTCTGTTTAAATGGAGTACACAGCTTGTGTACATGTTTCATTTGATGGGAGTACACGCTTGTGTGAATTTTTTATGTATGACTGGGAGTACACAGCTTGGTACATGTTTCATTATGACTGGGAGTACCAGCTTGTGTACATTTTCATGTATGACGGGAGAACACACTTTTGTGACATGTTTCAGATGACTGGGGGGTACACATTGTGGACATGTTTCATGATGACTGGGAGTAACAGTTGTGTGACATGTTTTATGTAGACTGGGGGTACACAGCTTGTTGACATGTTTCATGTAGACGGGAGTACACATTGTGTGAAATGTTTCATTATGACGGGGGATTTCACGCTTGTGTGACATTTTTTCATGATGACGGGGAAGTACACAGCTTGTGTGACATTTTTTCATGTAGACTGGGAGAAACACAGCTTGTGTGACATTTTTCCTTATGCGGGAGTACCAGCTTGTGTGACATGTTTCATGTTAAACGGGGAGAAAAAAAAAAAAAAACACACTTGTGTGACATTTTTCATGTTGACTGGGAGTACACACTTGTGTGACAGTTTTCATGTAGGGACGGGGATTTTCACATTTTGTGTGACATGTTTCATGTATGACGGGGGTTTTACACAGCTTGTGTGACTTTTTTCATGTATGAGGGGATACAAAGTTTTGTGTGACATGTTTAAATGTATGACGGGGAGTAAAACAGCTTGGTGGACATTTTTTTTTATGTTTTCTGGGAGTACACAGCTTGTTTGACTGTTTCATGTTTACGGGAGTACCAGTTTGTGTAAATTTTTTTCATGTATAAGGGGAGTAAACAGCTTGTTGACATTTTTTCATGTATGATGGGAGTACACAGCTTGTTTGACTGTTTCATGTATGCCCTGGGAGAAACACAGTTTGTGGGAAATTTTTCATGTTTACGGGGAGAAACACAGCTTGTGTGACATTTTTCATGTATAAAAGGGGAGTACACAGTTGTTGACTTGTTTCATGTATGACGGGGAGTACACAGCTTGTGGGGACTTGTTTCATGTTTTAAATGGGGTAAAACAGTTGTGTACATGTTTCATGTATAAACGGGAGAAACACGGGCTTGTGTGACAGTTTCATGTTTACGGGGATACACACTTGTGTGACATGTTTCATGTATGACTGGGAGTAAACCAGTTGGTGGGGACATTTTTAAATTTTATGACGGGGGGTACACAGCTTGTGTGAAAATTTTTTCATGTATGACGGGAGTACACAGTTTGTGTAAACCTGTTCAGGTACCAATATTTTAAATTGCTTTTTGGGAGTGTTATTTAGTTTGAATTTACAAATGTATTGGGGCAAATTTTATTTTTGGGATATACCCCTTTTATTGCTTTTTGGGCATACGGTGAAATTTTTTAATTTTGGGCCCCTTTAAAAAGAGAGCTTTTTTTTGTTTGTAATTTTTTTTTTTTTGGGTTGCGTTATGCAATTTTTGCTCATCCTTAGTTGGGGGAGCGCACTTATGATTTTAAATACTTTTTAACGACTTAAAGGGTTTGGTGGGGCAAAATTTTTCCTTTAAAAATTTTTTTTTTTTTTTTTTTGGGGGTATTATTTTGGGGGAAAAGTAATGTAAAATTTTTTTGTAAGATTTGATTTTGGGGGTTTTTGTTTTTTGACTAATCAAGGATGGGGTTTAAAAATAAATACATTTTCTTGTGTATTTTTTTTTCAAATTGTTTTAGCCTTTCCCCCATATGTCACGCTAAAGAAAATTTTTAATATATTTTAAGGTTTTGAGTCTTTGAATTTTTCATAAAAACATTTTCATGACCCTTTTTACTGTTTTCTTTTGAGCTATGTTCTTGCTTTTAAGTTATTGTTGTATGTTTTTACACAATATCTTGTATATAAGATCCCTTTCCTTTTGGCCCATTTTAATTTTTTTTCGTGTTTTTTTTGTCAGTGAACTTTTCCTTCGGGATTGACACCCTAGTTTTTTTATTTTTTTTTTTTATTTAAAAAAAAGGTTTATTTTAACTTTTTTTAATTTTAAAAAAAAAAAAAAAGATAGGGACCCAAAGGGCCGGGCCCACCTTTTGGGAAAAGACCGGGGCCCGAGAAAATCCCCGGCCCGAATCTTTAATAATAATAAAAATCAAAAGCCTAAACAGACTCACAAAAATTTTTAAGGGACAGATTGCAAGCAAAACAAAAAAAGGGTTTGAGGTTTGAACCCGCTTTCGAGAGTCTCAAAACTTCAGACCGGCCGTTAGCCACTAGGCCAGCTAGTTTCCCCAAAAAGGGAAGGGCTTTGAGGGACTTGAGCTAATTTGTCATGGCCAAGCTAGGGGGAGTTTTTTCTTTTAAAAACAGCATTTGTAGAAAAAGTGGTGCCTTTGCTAACCTTCCTATAGTGTGAAATATACCTAGTTGGACGAAACTTATTGAAGTTGATGGGCCCCCGGCTAACTCAACGGGGGGAGTTCTGAGCTCTCTGACCAAGGGTTCAAAAAACCCCCCCTGTGGTAATTTTTTTTATTTTTTTTTATATTTAAAACACAATACAAAGCTTAAAATAAAACCCCTTTAAAAAAGGGTTTTTATAAAACATTTAAATATAAATACATTAAGAATCTCAATCCCCAGGACGTCAATTTGTAAAATAAAAAAACCAATAAATTTAAAAAAAAAACAAAGAGGGTTTCCAAATTCCCCTAGAAAATTTCACTTAAAAAAGAACGAAAACTTAAATAAATGGGCAATCTTAACCCCATTTTCACAAGAACAATAACAAAGGGGGTTTAAAATTTCAAGTGAACCCCCGTAACAAAGGGGCAATAAATAAATGAAAAGAAAAATCAATTAAAACCATAATCCCTACAGGTATTTCCTATTTACGTAATATTACTGTGCATTTTACCGAAGGGGAAATACGATAAGAAAATTTACGAAAAAATATCGTTACTCCCAACCTGCACAATAATCAATAAATGAAAGGACCTACATCACAATCTCATTATAAAACAAAGTACATACTCTTACCCAACTAACCCCCAGTACAGTAAGTTCCCTACAATCACACATACTCGCCTCACCACAAGTCGTACGAGTCAGTTACAAAACTAGAAAAAGCATAAGCATTCCGCACTCATCTACAGGATGTACACATTATATGCTTTAGTTAAAAAAAAATGCCAGTACAATCAAACAGAACCCCGTTTGCCAGGGCAATGCGTAAAGGAAATGCAAGTACATCAACAAAGAAAGAAAGCAGTGTACTCAGACATAAGACAGCCATAACACATTACATGAATAACAAGAAACGTAACAACTCAATCTCGATAAGCATATCGCACATGGAACATGTCCACAAGGCTGTATACGCATAGTCAACATAACCCAGATACTCCTGCAAGGTCTTACACCTACAATCACAAACACCATTCACACTTGTTACATTAAGATGGTCATGACGAGCCCTCAAGCTGCGCATGCCTATATGGCATGACAACCGCAAGGTTGACATGAAACCCAGAGAACACACCAGGCCAAGCCCAATAGAACCAATGACCGTTCTCAATCAAACTCTATCCAAAACATCACACATACAACAGAATAAGGAGACCCTCCCCACACAGACACACTCACACAGACCTGCCTTGGCACACTCCTCAACAACACAATCCCCCTCCCCCCTGAATACCAGCCATATATATAATGACTAATTCCACACACGTAAATACGAAGTTACTTTACTTCATCACTCTGCTCTCTGTACCAACTTTCATGCTATATCACATTGGACACACCTCCACATCCTCTATACCCACATTCACATCTCCTCACCCCCCATGGGAGGCGACCCCGATGTGACCCCTGACTTCCCCTTCTACATATGTTATTCAAGACTCACCCCTCTACTCGCCCTTCCCAATTTACTGATTCAATGAAAACCATAACGTTAACATTCTATATCCCTCTGGAAAATCCTGCACCCACCTCCTCCCATACAGTTCCTTATTACGACACATCGTGCGATAAAGATAAACCGTTACCGCTAATACCCGCCGCCGCACCCTGTGTGTGTGTGTGTGTGTGTGTGTGTGTGTGTGTGTGTGTGTGTGCTCACCTATTTGTGGTTGCAGGGGTCGAGTCCTAGCTCCTGACCCCGCCTCTTCACTGGTTGCTACTGGGTCCTCTCTCTCCCCGCTCCATGAGCTTTATCATACCTCGTCTTAAAACTATGAATGGTTCCTGCCTCCACTACATTACTTTCAAGGCTATTCCACTGCCTGACAACTCTATGACTGAAGAAATACTTCCTAATATCTCTCTGACTCATCTGTGTCTTCAACTTCCAATTGTGACCTCTTGTTTCTGTGTCCCCTTCCTGGAACATCCTGTCTTTGTCCACCTTGTCTATTCCGTGCAGTATTTTATGTGTCGTTATCATGTCTCCCCTGACCCACCTGTCCTCTAGTGTCGTCAGGCCATATTATCTCCGCCCACTCTGCCATGATCTCAGACGGTGAATTTGTATTATATTTGACATAAAGATATAAGAAAACGATAAAAATAACACGGGGAAAAACATAAACAATGCTGCGTCAGCGCTTGTTGCGCAATGTGATGCAAGGCGCTGTCACCATGGCTGTTATAAATGGCTGTAATTCCTTTTAGAAACATCGTACAAGGATAATAATTATACCAGAGTGTAGCCAGAAAGTTCAGCTATTTTTTGGTAACAATAACTCAATTGTCGTATTTTTTCGATTTTTTTTTTGCTCCGCGCGCCGGCACTCCGATCACCCCTTAACTTTTCTTCATAAGACATTCCCCTTAGCTCTGGAACTAACCTTGTCGCAAACCTTTCCACTTTCTCTAGTTTCTTGACGTGCTTTATCAAGTGCGGGTTCCAAACAGGTGCTGCATACTCCAGTATGGGCCTGACGTACACGATGTACAGTGTCTTGAACAATTCCTGATTAAGGTATCGGAACGCTGTTCTCAGGTTTGCCAGGCGCCCTATATGCTGCAGCAGTTACCTGGTTGATGTGTGCTTCCGGAGACATGCTCGGTGATATACTCACTCGAAGATCTTTCTCCTTGAGTGAGGTTTGCAGTCTTTGGCCACCAGCGGTCTTCTTTGCCCTTCCCTTATCTTCATGACTTTGCATTTGGTGGGATTAAATTTGAGAAACCAGTTGCTGGACAAGGTGTCCAGTCTGTCTAGGTCTCTTTGAAGTCTGGCGGGTCCTCATCGGATTTAATTCTCCTCAACCACTGGGACGAGCGGACGTGAGCTGAGCCTGCCCTCTGCTGTCAGCCGGTGACAACTTGGTTTTCTCAAAATGGCGCAGCAGGCAAGAAGAAGGGTAAACACTGTCGACATAGAAGTGGTGCGTGGGGCTGTGCATGCCCACTCAGCTCAAGTTTTATTACCTGCCATCATCAGGGACACATACGGCATTGCCAACGAAGAGCTGTATGGTGTAGCCTTGAACGGGGCATATAGAATTTTTGTGAAATTTCTCAATGCAAGTGTATACGAGGACATAGTCGCCAGGTTCCAAGATCTTTGTGTACCAGTGAATCCTGCAGTGATGGTAAGGCTACATGATGTGTCCCGCCATTATACGTGGGTGAAGATCAGAAATGTATCCTTTGAGGCTGATGAGGCAGACCTACGTGCCGTCTTCGAAAAGTTTGGGACTGTTCATATGGTGACATTGGGGAAGTGGAAGGAAGGATCGTATGCTGGGATGCCTGAAGGAAGTTTTTCCTTAAAAATGACATTGAGGCATCCTATTCCTTCCTATATTTTCCTAGAAGACTTCAGGACTCAAGTAATGGTGACTTACACAGGGCAACGACGTACCTGTCGATTATGCGGTGCCTATGATCACATTGCTGCATAGTGTGTTAAACAACAGGGTACACAGGCGAAGTAGCAGCATAAAGAGACATCAGAGGACCTTGAGACGTTGAATTTGGCACGACCTGAGTTGGTTTCCTTGAACAAGGCTTGGAGTGTGGAGGTCGAGGATGCCTTGAGGGAGGAAAAGTGTGTAACTCTTCCAAGAGAGTCATGCACTGCCAGGCAGGCACCGGAGACCAAAGATGTGGTGTCGCTTGGTGAGGACAGGGCCGTGGAGGCTACCATTGATTCAGTCCTCCACGACCTGTTAGGGACCCCAGGAGAGGTCACAGTTGAGGGGCTTGTGGGTGCCCTGGATGCTGCTGGGGTTCCAGGTGGTGAGAGTGGGGGAGGCATGTCAGAGACCCAGGTTGAGGCTGGGTTGCAAATTGGCACGGTGGTGGCGGAAGTGCACGGGGATGGCTTCAGGGTGGAGGCGGGGAGAAAGGCTCGAGTGTCACGGAAGAGAGCGGCAGTGCCCTCGGACATGGACGATGTGCTCACTCCGGCACAGCGTTCAGGCAAAAAGGTTTGGGCTGAAGTGGTTGAGCATGGACCTGGGGGGTCCAGGGGCAAGGGGCATGTGAAAGCAGATCACAGAATGGTGATTGAAGATCAACGGCGTATAAAGGGGAAGGGGGATAAAGGTGGTGCAATACATAAAGGAAAACCTCCATTGACAAATTCAAGAGTCTCTCTATAAATGTTAATGGTCTGAAAAATTCTAGGAAGTGTGAATGGTTTCATGAGATGCTCATTAGGTATGGTGTAGATGTAGTGTTTGTGCAAGAGCACAACCACAAGCTGGGTTGTATGTTGATGATTGAGGGGTATACTGTATATGTGGCACACTCAACGAGATTGAAAGGAGGAGTGGCTATTTTGGTGAGGGAGGCTAGCCCGTTTACTGCACATCATTGTGAGAAGGGGGGTGAGCGGAGGGTTATAAGAGTGGATAGGACATGGGGAAGAGATAAGATGTCTTTTGTGTGTGTTTATGGTCCGGCGGAGGGGGACAGTCGAGTGAAGAATGAGTTTGTACTTGAAGTGTTGGTGTATCACTTAAGGTCACTTCCAGCATTAGCTGTGGTGGGAGGGGACTGGAATTGCGTTATACGCCGCAAGGATGTGGAACCTAGGGGAGCAGGATATTGTTCTGGCGTTCTGAGGGACCTATTAACCGGGGTTAGGTTGGTGGATGTGAAGGGGGGGGGCGGCGTGGGAGGTGCAGCACATCTTTGTGAGGCAGGGGTATGCTGCACGGTTGGACAGGATATACGTGACAAGGAAAGCAGTGGTGCGGAGTGAAAGGGTTTTGGATGTCTTTTTTTCTGATCATAGAGGTGTTTTGGTGGATTTGGGATGGGAGGGTCGGCCGAACAGGTATAAGAGCTATTGGAAATTGAATGTTCGGTTGCTTCAAGATGTTGAGGGGAGGGTCCTATTTGCACAATGGTGGAAAGGCTTATGGGAGGGGATGGAAGTCAATGGGGATGTGTTGAGATGGTGGGATGTGACGGCGAAGACGAGGATTCGAGAGTTCTATGTCCGACAGGGAAGGCACGAGAATCAGTTGGCTTATGGGCTTATTAGGTATCTTGAGGGGCAGTTAAGGAAGTATTATGAGAGAGGAAGGGGGGGGATGGGATCCCCAGTGGCTGACATAGAGGGAGTGAAGGAACGCCTAATGGAAGTGCAAAACGAGAGGTTTGATGTGGCAAGGGTTTTAGGGGGGTTGGAGGAGGTCATGTGGGGTGATAGACCATCGGTGTGTGTCCTGCGAGTGCAGGGCCGCCGGCGCGTTCCAATGGAAATGGTGGGTTTGAGAGTTCTTGAGGGCATCGAGGGGTATAGGGATGGACAAGATTTGGTGACGACGGAGGGGATGGGAGGGTATGTTGATGCTTGGCTTAGTGCACATATGAGGAGTGTGGGTGTGAGAGAGGGGGCTTTAAGAGAGACAGGGGAATGGGTGCAGCATGTGCTGGACAGGGACGACAGGGAACAGTTACAGGGGCCTATTGTGGAGGAAGAGGTGTGGACGGCTTTAATGAGTATGAGCAGGGGTAAGGTGCCGGGGATAGATGGGCTGCCTGCGGAGTTTTACATACAGCATTGGGGAGTATTAAAAGATTTTTTGGTGCAATTATTTAATATCATAAAAGAGAGGGGTGCGTTGGGACCTTTGCAGGCGACAGCTCTAGTAGTTTTGGTGCCAAAGGGTGAAAGTCAGTGCACAGTGAGAGATTACCGGATGATATCACTCATGTGCACAGACTACAAACTCTTTGCAAAAATTTTGTGAAATCGTATAAAGAAGGTCATTGGAAAGGTAATAATGAGGGGTCAATATGGGATTCTGGGGAGATCAATGTATGAGGGACATGGAGCTATTAGAAGGTTTATTGAGGGCCCGCAAGAGGGGGAACGTGGGGTATTGGCGTTGGATTGGAGAACGGCATATGACAGTGTCGAGAGGGAGGCTCTGTAAAGAATCATGGAGCGGCAGGGGTGCGGGGAGGACATTGTGAATTAGGCACGTACTTTATATCTGGGAGCTGGGATGTGTGTACAGAATAATGGGAGGGTGGGATTGCATGTGAAAATGGGCAGGGGATTGAGGCAGGGATGCCCGTTGTCACAAATATTATTTGCATGTTTACAGAATCCGTTTTATAGGGCAGTGGAAAGGTGCATACAGGAGGGGGTAAGGGAGGACATACAAGGTGGGAGTCCTGGTATCATAGGTTACGTTGATGACACAACTGTCCTAGTGAGTGGGAGGGAGGGATTGGAGGGTCTGGAGAGAGCTATAGATATTTTTGGGACGGCAACAGGTATGGCAGTGAATGTGCATAAATCAAAGCTCATGATATTGGGTGAATGGGATGGGCAGGAGGGCGGGGGTGGGGGGGTTAGGTGGAGTGTCGTGGACCGGGTGAAAATTTGTAGAGTTGTGTATATGGGTAATGCTCAGATGGCGAGGGAGAATAATTCAAATGGTGTGATAGATAGGGTATTGGGAAGATTGTCAGGATTGAGGCCGACACATCTTATGCTGCACCAGAGGGTCATTGTGGTCAATGTGCTTTTGTACAGCAAAATATGGCATGTGGCAGCTTTGTACCCTTTGGTGTATTCAATTCAATTCAATTCAAAGTTTATTCTCTATAAGGATTACAATGCTGAGTTTACAGAATTTGATTATTGTGTGGTTTACATGTAGTAAAATAATAATTACAGAGTGTACCACTAGAACACCTAGCATGGCTAGGCATTTCGGGCAGACTTAAATTAAATCTTAAGTTTAAAATATTACAAAATTATGAGGTAAGTTGATATTATGGCTAAGTGACTAAATACTAGTTTTTGAGTTCAGCAATGTGAATGCTTTTGTTTTGGCACTATACATAGTCTCAGTATTGGAGTATCACAGGCCAATTTATGACTAGTAGGTAAGACACAAAGGCAACAGTTAGGCAACTTTATTCCGAAACGTTTCGCCTACACAGTAGGCTTCTTCAGTCGAATAGAGAAAGTAGGCAGGAACAGTAGAGATGTGAAGACGATGTAATCAGTCCATCACCCTTGAAGTCGTAGAATTTGAGGTTGTCAGTCCCTCAGCCTGGAGAGTTCAGTTCCATAGTCAGGAACTATCTGAAGATCAAGCGACAGTGCGGAGACTTAAATACTGTCGGAAGAGGTGCATAGTAGTAGTAGTAGTAGTGAGAATGTAGCCACTGATAGGTCAGGTCCCTCTCAGATCCAACAGTTCTCACTTGAAAGGGTTGTCCAAGGTGTTTTCTGTACCAAGAGGCCATGTGTTGCAGTGTCTGACAAGATGAACATCAAAATGGTATAAAATACCGACAGGTTGGTAGGTAAGACACAAAGGCAACAGTTAGGCAACTTTATTCCTGACCTATCAGTGGCTACATTCTCACTACTACTACTACTACTATGCACCTCTTCCGACAGTATTTAAGTCTCCGCACTGTCGCTTGATCTTCAGATAGTTCCTGACTATGGAACTGAACTCTCCAGGCTGAGGGACTGACAACCTCAAATTCTACGACTTCAAGGGTGATGGACTGATTACATCGTCTTCACATCTCTACTGTTCCTGCCTACTTTCTCTATTCGACTGAAGAAGCCTACTGTGTAGGCGAAACGTTTCGGAATAAAGTTGCCTAACTGTTGCCTTTGTGTCTTACCTATCAACCTGTCGGTATTTTATACCATTTTGATGTTCAATTTATGACTAGTTAAGATTCATTATTTTGAGATTGAGGTTGATATTTCTGTTTATGGTCAAATGGGTGAGTGAGTGTAAGTGTTAACCACCAGGTGGTATTCGTGTAATTAGTTGACAGGGTGTATCAGGGAGATAAGATGTTTTCTGATGGTAGTTTTGAAGGTGATGAATGTGTCTGGCAGTTTAAGAATTTTCAGGTAGGGTGTTCCAGATTTTAGGGCCTTTGACATACATTGAATTTTTGTAAAGGTTTAGTCGGACACAGAGAATGTCATAGAGATGTTTGTGTCTGGTGTTGTGCCTGTGGGTTCTATCGCAACTATCAAGAAAGCATTTTACATCAAGGTTAATATTGGAATTTAAGGTCCTGTAGATGTAGATTGCACAGTAGTAAATGTGGATGTACTGAACAGGGAGTAAGTTCAGATCTATGAAGAGTGGGGGGGGGGGGTGTTGCCAGGGATGGGATTAGTGATTATTCCTACTGCGGCTTTTTGTTGGGTTATTATTGGCTTTAGGTGTGTTGCTGCAGTTGAACCCCAAGCACAGATAGCATAGGTGAGGTATGGATATATAAGTGAATGGTATAGTGTGGGGATGTCCGGAGATTGTTGAGCAGAGTTTTCCGTTTTATCTGGGGTTCGGGATGCGATTGGTTGAAAAGGGAGGTGGTAACACTTCCGGTGGCCTTGGGAGGGCTGGGGTTAATTCATTTGGAAAGAAGGTTGAAGTGTGTATATGTGAAACATGGGTTGCTAAGGGCTCAGGTGGAAGGGAGTGGAGGGTTAGGGATGCTGCAGGGAGATCTTCGGAGATGGTGGAAGGGACAAGATTTGAGAGATGGTGAGGAGTTGTTGCGTCTATTGATGATGGTCAGAGACCCGGGAGAAACATGCGGGTAGGGTCCATGGAAAAGGAAGATTGGCCTAGGGTGGTAGTGGAAAAGGAAAGGAGTGTACCCGATGTTACGCATGGGAAGACTTTTGGGGTCGATTAAAGGGTTACGCATCCGGCCACGCGTGAGGGAGGTAATGTATAGGTTTCTTCAGGGAATATTGCCGTCTGGGTTGTTTTACGAAATAGGCGATAAGGGAGGGTGGGGAGTGTCAGGTTTGTGGGGTAGACGAATCAGCTTTTCATGTAGTATATTTTTGTGAAAGTCTAGGGATTGTGAGGGAATGGTTAGGGAAAGTAATCCGGTATGTGGGGGGAAAAGGGTTGTCGGTTTTGAGAGCGCTCAGTTTAGATGTAGGTGGGGTTGGGGTAAAGGTTCAAAGGGCAGTGGCTTACTTGGTAGTTGATTTTGTGTATATATCATGGGCAATGAGAGACAAAGCGGCGGAGGAACGTAGGATGGCCATAGAAGCATCCTTTTATAGAACAAAGTGTCGCAACAGGGAAATATATGGTAGGAGGTGGAGAGGGATTTCTCGGGAGGGCTACAGGGACTTTCTTTGAGGGATTTATGGTCTTTATAAGGGGTTTCAGGGGAATGAACGGGCTGGCCTCTCCTGGGGGGGGAGGTGTTGCAGAGGACGATTGTGTGAGTGTGTGTGGAATTTGTGTGGAGGAAAGGAAAGTTTAGGTGATATTCAATGTGATATTCAATGTTAATGTGTCTTTGGGGTTATTGTGAACACCGATGATTATAATTTATCTAAGGTTCCTTCATGTTTTGTAAGGATGTACATAAGCATGTTAGTATATAAACATATTTTAACCTGTAATTATACATGTCTACTATAAAGAGCAATGTAACTTGTCATAATAATGAGGTTTATACCTGTTTTTTAACTAGTGGAACGTTTTGGTATTGTATTATAATGTAAGATCTTGCCTGGGGTGTTTTTGTTATATATTGTAAAAAGATGTTTTTTCACATTTTCATTATATATGTTCAAGTGAATGAGTTTTTGATCTTGTGTATAGCCAGGTGAAACTGGTCAGTTTTTCACTTGGGGGGGGGGGGGTAGGAGTGTAAGTAATCTCTGCAATAGCAGGTCATGTGATACACATGTCATATTATTTTGATGTCTAATGTTGTCCATTTCTGTAGGATGTGATGTATAGATTATCTCCGACAGTGTAAATAATCTGTCTGCTGGAGGGAATAATGTGTAAATTTATTTATTATTGTGGTAGGTTTATGTATATAGCGTGTTTTTAGGGTATATATATTATAAGACGCTAATTACCATCAATGACGGTTGGTGGTTATGAGTGGTGACGGCAGACACAGTTACTAGGCATGTGGGGGGATGGGTTGAAGTGTCAGCGGTAGTGTCTTAAACCCACCACCATGCACGATATTAATTATTACCATAGGGTATATGAGGGTAGGGTGGATTGTGTTCTATGGTGGATGTGAGCCATCAGGTTCAGACATTCCTTGTATTATAGTGTCAACCGTTTAGCTGGCTGTATTGTGTTTTATATATATATATATTGTCATTCAAGTTTTTAATGCTTTTACAAATGTGTATGTATAAGAGATTTGTCACTGTGTATCTAAGGTGAAAGTGGCACGTTTTCATGGGGGGGGGGGGGGAGTGGTAAGCTTTACTGGGTGGGTTGTATATATATGTATATGTGTATATATGTGTATGTATGCATATATATAGATATGTATATATATATATATAATATATATATATATATATATATATATATATATATATAATATATATATGTATATATATGTGTGTATGTATGTATATATGTATATATATGTATAGATATATTATATATATATTATTATATAATATATATATATATATATATATATTATATATATATTATTATATATATATATTATATATATATATTATATATATATATGACCACCTTTTCATGTGAAGCACAGTACGTACAAGCGGTGTTTGAGTGCAGCCAGTTCTGACATTATATATGTGCTTCTTCAGCACTGTGTAGTCACAGTTGATTATTGTTCACTGCCTGTATCTTGTTACATATTGATTATGTACCCATATATATTTGTACCTGAGTTTTAAATAAAATATAAAAAAAAATAACTCATTACAGTTGTGACCAGGTGTGGAAGTGTGAATTGCTAATTACTCTATAATTTGTTCATGATTGTACCCATGTATAAACGTAAGTAACCATTCTTACAGGATTCATTACCTTTGTAACTTGTGTGTGTGTGTGTGTGTGTGTTGTGTGTTGTGTGTTTTTGTGTGTGTGTGTTTGTGTGTGTGTTTGTGTGTGTGTGTGTGTGTGTGTGTGTTGTGTGTGTGTGTGTGTGTGTGGTGTGTGTTTATGTTGTGTGTGTGTGTGTTTTTGTGTGTGTGTCTGTTGTGTGTGTGTTGTGTGTGTGTGTGTTTTATGTGTGTGTGTGTGTGTGTGTGTGTGTGAGTTGTGTGTGTGTGTGTGTGTGTGTGTGTGTGTGTGTGTGTGTGTGTGTGTGTGTGTTTATGTGTGTGTGTGTGTGTGTGTGTGTGTGGTTTTGTGTGGTGTGTGTGTGTGTGTGTGTGTGTGTGTGTGTGGTGTGTGTGTGTGTGTGTGACGTAACAATCAATATTTGCACCAATAACTCACTACAGTTGTGACTAAGTGTGGAAGTGTGAATTGCTAATTACTCTATAATTTGTTCATGATTGTACCCATGTATAAACGTAAGTATCCATTCTTACAGGATTCATTACCTTTGTAACTTGTGAGCTCATTACCCTTTGTACCTAGTTCAGCTATCAGAACTTTGGTGGCCCAGTCCCCGGACACATTACGTACCCCTGTAATCTGTAAATACCTTTGTAATTGTCATGATTATGACCAACCTGCCTGAAGTTCATAACTTTGTAAATTGTGAGTTCATTACCTTTGTTAATTTGTGAGTTCATTACCTCTGTAACTTGCCCCAGCTATCAAAAACTTTGGAGTCCAGTCCCTGGACCAATTATGTACCTCTGAAATCTTTGACTACCGCCCACGGAGGGTATGGGGGTGCATAATTAACATAAAAAACTAAACGCCCCCTCTAAACCCCCACCCCTCATTACCCACCATAATTATATATTTATATATATATATATATATATATATAAAAATTTATATAATATATATATATATATTTTTATTTATATATATATATTTATATATATATATTTTTGGTGGGTAATGAGGGGGTGGGGGGTTTGTGATTTGCATTTAGTTTAATAATCCACCATGATATAACCCAAAGCTCTTATAACACTCTCATCTAACCCTCCCACATTTAGAATTAGTCACGCAGAACCAACACCCTACGAACCCCCACCCTCTGTACCACTCTACTTGACCAACACCTGACACCCTACAACCCCTCACAAGAATATACTACATGGTACGCCGTCTCCTCACCTCCACAGATTCCACACCCCCCACCCACTACTACCCTTCTGATTCGTAGTACTTCTCCCGACGGTAGAATGCCGTGCAGAAAACGATACATTACCTCCTGCACCGTAGGTTTTAACCTCAGCTTACTAAACCTGTACCATATACTCCCCTATGCGTACATGGGGAAAATCTCCTCCTCTGGGGCAACGACCCTCCCCGCGAGCAACCTACACACAACACCTATTTGAAGTTTCCTGGGTTCTGGAGCCACCATTAAAGCCGGCAAGACGGTTTCACATTCTCTCAACTCTACTCCACCATATAACTTTCCCAACCTGTCATGTACTTTATTCAGCTGCCCCCCCCTCACTCCCTCACACAACACCTCCCATTCAAGAAGCACACATTTAACCCTCCTTTTCAGGTCCAGCAACCCCAACCCACCCTGATGCACAGGCAACATTACAACCTCTCTCTGGAGCCAATCACACATCGAACCCAACAAGAATTTGAACACCTGTCTCAGAATTCCCACAATCGCCGTCCCTGTTACTGGGAACACGGCTGCTACATGCCACACATTACTGTACAATAATACATTTATGACAATCACTCTTTGCACGAGGGTCAGATGATGAGGTCTCAATGCACCCAGACGCCTCTGGATCCTTCCCAACAACTGATTCGAGTTTTCCTCACTTGCCGCATCCAGGTCTTTATAGATGATACCACAAATTTTTAACGACTCCGTCTGTCTCCTCACAACGATGCATCCCCCTCCCACTCTCCCCGCCCAATCTCCCAACCCCATGACCATTGACATCTCGCTATTCACCTACATCCCTGTTGCACCTCCAAACAATTGCACAACGTCATCTAAAGCCCCAAGCGACATCCCTTCCTGGACCAAGACGGTTGTATCATCCATGTATCCAATTAATCCAGGCCATACTTTCCCTACCCCTCGCCCCTATCCCCATTACACACTCGATGCTCAACCATTCTATAGAAGGGGTCCTGAACGCATGCAAACAATATTTGTGATATGGGACACCCCTGCCTAAGTCCCCTCCCCATTGCAATTTCCTCCCCCAAGCATCCATTTATCTGTACCCTCGCCTTGGCTCCTTTGTACAAAGTGGCTACCCAATTTACTATTTCTTCCCCATAACCCTGCCTCCTGAGTATAGCACCCATTGCTCCCCTTTCCACTCTGTCATATGCCCCCTGCCAGTCTGAAGCCAACAACGCTGCCCCCCTTTCCCTTTCGACTCCACAAAACCCTTCAGTATCCCATGACCTTCTACCATCTACCTTCCAGGCAACCCAAACTGCGTTTTTGACACCACCTTCCCTACAACACATTTAAACTTAATACCCAAGACTTTAGCAAACAACTTATAATCTGCGCATAGCAGTAATATGGCATTGTAGTCCTTGAGGGTGTGCTGCCCCTAACCATTTGGGACCAACACTACAACAGCTGTTACCTGCTTCTCCCCCAACTAACCCATCTCCTTCATCTGATTTAATAACCTGACCATGAATCCCCTTATCAACTCCCAATGCTGTAGATAAAATTCAGCCAGGAGACCATCTATTCCCGGAGCTTTGCCCTTCCTCATTCCCCTTAGTGCCATCTCTATTTCCCTCCCTGAAATTACCCCTCCCAATGCCTTCCTATCACTGTTCCCTAAATTGCACGCCACATACTCACACACCTGCTCTAAAACTTCATCCCCCACCCCCCACTTTTCCAATACTCTTCATACCATTTATCCGCATACGCACACATTCCTTTCGTAGCCCGTGTCTCCTGACCTACCCTATAACTCCCACCAGCTCATGGACCTCTAACCTGGGATAGCTATAGCCTGCTGTCGTTGCTTTTGACGTCGCAATACACACTCCGATGGCTTGTCACCCTATAAACACTCCTCTACCCCTGCCTGCACCCTTAGCACTTGAAACCTCTCATCTTGCAACTCCCTCAGTCTCTCCTTCATCTCAACAATCTCATCCATGGAATAATTGCCCCTGACAGCCCCCTGCACATAACATCCGCGTAACCTGTCCTCCAAATAGTTAGAAAGTCAATATTTTAATCCTCTCCTTAGCGACACAATCCCACCATTTCACCACATCTTCCACCCCATTTGCTTCCCCACTCACCTCCTTCCATGGGACCGCAAACCCCTCCAACCCCTCCTCATCACTCACACTTGTGTTTAACTTCCAGTAACTTCTATATATTCCACAAACGCCTCCCACTCCACCTCAGCCACTACTGCTCTATGGTCTGAATATGCTACCTCTACAGTTTTGAAAGATTGTACTACAACCCCATAGGAAAGATGCACTCTGTCTAAATGCGTGGCATACCCTCTCCTAACAAACGTGTGCTCTATCTCCCACGCCCCCCCTCAAACGTGTCTCATAACCGAATGTCCCTCAATAAGTCTGTTAGGGCCACAGACACATAGCCTGCCCCTTTCGGTTCCACGTTGGCCCTTCTAATAACGCAGTTCCAGTCTCCTCCTACTAGTGTCACATCCGGTAATGCCCGTAAGAAAAACACAAGGTTTTCGCACACAAACTCCTGCTTCACCTGTACGTTATTCTCTGCAGGCGCATACACTCTTACAATGGATATCTGCTTTCCAATCCACCAACCATCCACCCACAACACCCTCCCCCCTCAATTCTCTACAAAACAAAATGGCTTGCCTCCCTAATTAATATTCCCACACCTCCTTTTATATGGGCAGATGGCAGGGTTACCACCTTAAACCCTGCCACCTCCAACACCCTACCCTCCTTAAAATTATGCTCCTGAAGGAACACAACATCCTCTCTAGATTTATTCAGGAACGATCTAAACCGTTCTCTGTTTTCAATATTACACAAACCATTGACGTTTATTGTCATACACCAGAGGCCGCTTAAAGTTTCCAACCCTGCCTCCTCTCTCCACACTTTCCAGGGCCACCAGACTTGAAGCTCCACTTGTCACCTTCACACTTCCTTCCCTCCCCCCATTCTTTCGGTGCCTTCTGTCGTGGCCCATACTACCTTCCCCTTCCACCCAAGACTGCTTCCCAAGCTGTTGCGCTGGCATTAGGACATCACCTGATTCCGACACAGCAGCCGTCTTCCTCATGACGATCTCATCCTCCAAAGCTTGGTCTGGAAATGCCTTCAGCTCGTCGTCTACTGCCCGCGCAGGTGCATCCGCCTCCTCAGGTGGTGACAAGGACTTCAACACCTCGGCCAACTCTTCCTCAAGCCCCAGCACTTCCTCCTGCCACTGGAGTAGTCTCGGGGCCAGTTAACTGGTCCAGGGCCTCACCCACTCCAACAGCCACATGCGCCTCATCCACTATCTCGCTCCATAGACGACCACGGCCTCCTTCACTTCTTTGTTCCTCGTCTCCCTCCTCTCTTGCAGAAGCAGATGCCTCCACCACTGGGCCAGGCACTCGTTGCTGGTTCCCACACACCGCTGCTATGTGAACATATTCCCCATATAGACGGCATGTACATCTTCGCCCGGCATACGAAACCATGACCTGCGTCCTGAAGTCCTGTAGGTACACGTAGGATGGTATGGGGTGGCACAATGTCATTTTTATGTTAAAGGTACCTTCCAGCAGACCCGCATAGGCTCCCATCACCCATGTACTGTGCTGGGCCAAATGAACTGTCCCATATTTCTCAAAAACTCCTCTAATATCTGCCTTATCCACCTCGAAGGGAATATTACAAAGCTTAATGCATGTGTAATGCCTGGATACATCAATCATCCTCACACATTCATTGCCTGACTGCCGTAGACGGCGGTTGTGCTCTGCACCCCTCTGCTGTTTTCAGGCGAGCTCTCATAGCAACAACATGGCGCTGAATGTACGGCATAGGGCGAATACCGTCAGTTAAATGATGTAGAACTTAGCCATACAGATTGCGAAAAGGACTTGGGGGTTATGGTGAGCAGCAACCTTAAACCAAGACAGCAATGCCTAAGCGTACGTAATAAGGCAAATAGATTACTGGGATTTATATCAAGAAGTGTAAGCAACAGAAGTCCAGAGGTCATACTGCAGCTTTATACATCATTAGTAAGGCCTCACCTAGATTATGCAGCTCAGTTCTGGTCTCCGTATTACAAAATGGACATAAAATTTGTTAGAAAATATTCAGCGTGGATGACTAAATTAAACTAGCATTAGAAATCTTCCTTATAAAGAAAGATTGAAGACTCTTAAGTTACATTCACTTGTTAGACGAAGAATGAGGGGAGACCTGATCGAAGTGTATAAGTGGAAGATAGGTATTAATAAAGGGGATATTAACAAGGTTTTGGGATATCTCTCCAAGAGAGAACCCGCAGTAATGGATTTAAATTAGTTAAGTTTAGTTTTTAGAAAGGACATAGGAAAGTATTGGTTTGGAAATAGGGTAGTTGATGAGTGGAACAGTCTACCTAGTTGGGTTATTGAGGCTAGGACTTTGGGTAGTTTCAAATCTAGGTTGGATAAGTACATGAGTGGGAGGGGTTGGATTTGAGTGGGACTTTCACATCAGAGCTTATTTCTTGGGTGGCATTGAAAATTGGGCAAATGTTTTGTTAGTGGGATGAATTGTAAAGGACCTGCCTAGTATGGGCCAACAGGCCTCCTGCAGTGTTCCTCCTTTCTTATGTTCTTATGTTCTTATGTTGAGCTGCTTCGTGGGGCGATTTCCCCCTCAACGGCACAAGTGTTGCTACCGATGATCATCAGAGAGACATATGAAATACAGGACTACGAGGTATATGGTGTAGCCCTGAATGGGGCCTTCAGAATCTTCGTTAAGTTGAATTCGACGGCTGTATATGAGTCGTTGGTGACAAGATTCCAGGATGTGAGTCTAGATGCAACTCCTGCTGTAAGAGTGCGTCTCATAGACGTCTCTCGACATTTTACGTGGGTGAAGTTGCGCAACGTACCCTTTGAGGCAGACGAGGCTGACAAAAGGAATGTGTTTGAGGCGTATGGTACCATGCATCTGGCAACCCAAGGCAAGTGGGTGGCAGGTGCATACATGGGACGTCTGGAGGCTACGTTCTCCCTCAAAATGACACTGAGGCACCCAATCCCGTCTTACGTTGTGATGAAGGAGTTCCGGACCCAGATTCTTGTGACTTATGCTGGACAACGATGTACGTGCAGGTTGTGTGGGGAGTATGATCACATGGCGGCGACGTGTGTGCAACAGAGGAGGGGAATGGTGCAGACTGGAGGAGCACCAGTTACAGGTGTGGATGCTGTCGTGGAGAGTCCCACGGGCAAACGAGGGAGTCGACATCTGTGGAGTGATATAGTTGAAGATTCCCTTGTGGTGAATGATGAGTGTGCCAAGTTGTGTTGAGCTAGAAATGGCCACATTGCCGGTGACGGGGGCGGAAGTGCTTGTGCAGCAGGAGGTGATGGTGCTGGTGGAAGAGCTGGATGAGGTTTTGAAAACTTTAACTCCACCTGGGGAGGATGATGTCTCTGTACGGGAGAACGTCTCTGAGTTGCAAGAAGAGAGTGTCGGGACATGCATAGGAAGGAAGGAGGAGATCAGCAGGCACAGAGAGGTGTTGCTGTGTTCTGTGCAACATGAAATGGTAGAGGTTGAGGTTCATTGCGAGGAATCCTCGAAAGACAACATGGTGGTGGAGGGTGTCACGAGGAAGAGAGCAGCGGTGTCAGACTCAGATGACGTCCTGATGCCGGCGCAGAGGTTTGGGAGGAAGGACGAATATTCTCGAGGTAGCCAGGATAAGAGACATCAAAAGAAGGGGGGAGGGGTGGCTGGTGTGAAGTCATGTGTTGGCCCTAGGGCAGGAGGCCCTGGGAAAGAGAAGAGGAATAAGGGATGGAAATTTTAAGGCCTTAGGTGTATGACTGTGAACGTGAATGGACTGTGTAATAGTGTGAAGAGGGAATGTTTTCGTATGCTTCTGTGTAAATATAGAGTGGATGTAGTGTTTCTACAGGAACATAATTTCAGGGAGGGAAGAGTGCTGGAGGTGGCAAGGTTTAAGGTTATGACTCTGCCATCTGCATGACTGAAAGGTGGTGTGGGTTTACTGATAAAGCGGGGAGGGTGTTGCATTGGATGGGTGGTGAATGGGACAGATGGTAACCTTTGTAAGTGTGTATGCACCAGCAGAAAACGATGTGAAAGTAAAGCAGGATTTTGTATGTGATGACCTAGTTATCTCCTTACGCGGTTTACTTGCAGTGGCCATCGTTGTTGGGGACTGGAATTGAGTTATTAGGAGGGCTGATGTGGAACCACATTGGGCGGGGCACATATAGGCAGGCTTACGAAATCTCTTGGTGGATGTTCAGTTGAGGGATGTGGTAGGTGGGGGGCGTGGGAGGTAGAGCATACTTTCGTAAGGAGGGGTTATGCGGCTAGGTTAGATAGGTTGTACATATCTCATGGCATTTTGTCAAAGTTGCGTGAAATCCAGGACGAGGTTCCAAGTGGTGAGGATAATGGCGGGGGTGGAAGAGGTGTTATGGGGCAATAGGCCGTCGTCGTGTGTATTGCGTAGGCAAAAATAACGACAGCAGGCAATGGCTATTCCATGGTTGGAGGTTCATGAATTGGTGGGTGTGTATAGGGTGGGTCAGGTTATACAAAATACAGATGGGATGGGGGCGTTTGTGGATAAGTGGTTTGAGCAGTATTGACAAGGGGGAAGGGGTAGGAGCTGGGGATTTAGAACATGTGTGTGGGAGTGCGATATGTCAGTTGGGAAACAGTGATAGGGATGCACTGGGTGGGGAAATAAGTGAAGAGGAAATAAGGAGGGCTTTAAGTGAAATGCGAAAGGGCAAAGCGACGGGAATCGATGAACTACCAGCATAATTCTACCAACAGGATTGGGAGCTAATGAGGTTTTTTTGGTAAGGTTATTAAATTTGAAGAAGAGGGGCAAGTTGAGAGATAAGCAGGCAACGGCTGTAGTAGTCTTGGTACCGAAGGGTAAGAGGCAGAATACGTTTAGGCAGTACTGGGCAATATCGTTGTTATGCGCTGATTATAAGTTGTTTGCTAAGATTTTAGGAAATAGGTTTAAGTGCTTAGTAGGGCGGGTCATATCGTAAACTCAGTTTGGGTTGCCAGGGAGGTCTATAGTGGAGGGGCATGGGTTACTATGGGATTTCGTGGGAGAAAAAGGGGGGGAAGGGAGGCTTCGTTGCACTAGACTGGCAAGGAGCATGTGACAGAGTGGAGCGAGAAGCATTGAGAGCTATCCTTAGGGGATAGGGTTTTGGGGAAGAAATAGTGGGATGAATAGATGTGTTATATCGTGGGGCAACGGCGAGGGTACAGTTTAACGGAAGATTGAGGGGAAGGATTGTAATGAGTAGCAGACTTCGACAGGGATGTCCTATGTCACAGCTATTGTTTGCGTGCATAGAGGACCCCTTTTATAGAATGGTGGAGCAGCAAATGTGCATTAGTGAGTGAGAAGAGAGTGGAGTTGGGAGGGTTTGGCCAGTTCTAATAGAGAATGTAGATGATACTACTGTTATGGTTAGGGAGGGGATGTCAATGGACGCCCTAGGTGGGGTCGTCAACATGTTCGCAAGTGCAACTGGTATGAGAGTGAATTCAGAGAAGTCTATGGTAATGGGGTTAGGAGCTTGGGTGGGGAGGGTTGAGTGGGTTAGTGCAGTTGTGACGAGGCGGGTGACTTCATTAAAAATTTGTGGTCTTATCTATGCAGAAGATCTGGATGTTGCATGTGTGGAAAACTCGGTTAGGTAGGTTGACAGGATTCTGGGTCGCTTGGGAGCATTGCGGCCTTATCATTTGACCCTTGTGCAGTGTGCCATTGTTATTAACGTCTTATTGTATAGTAAGGTATGGCACTTGGCAGCCGTGTTCCCTTTAACTAGGACAGCAATTGTGAACATACTTAGAAGGGTTTTTAAATTCTTGTTGGGTTCGGGCTGTGATTGGCATAAAAGGTTGTGGTAATGTTATCTCTGCATCAAGGGGCGTTGGGTTTGATGGATTTAAAGTGGAGGGTCAAATGTATCTTCATTAAGAGGGAGGTGATGAGGGAAGGTGTGGGTTGGGGTTGTTTGGTCAAGATACACTGTAGATTGAAACATATGTATACTGGAGTAGAGTTTCATGAGTGTGAAACTGTTTTGAGGGCTCTGGTGAAGGTAAAAATAGGTAGGCTGTGTAGGATGTTAGTGGGGAGGGTAGTGGCACCGGTGGAGGTGATTTTCCCCATGTATGACTGGGGAAGTATATGGAGTAGGTTCAGTAGGTTGAGGTTACAACCACGTGGGCATGACGTGATGTATCGCTTCTTGCATGGGATTTTACCGTCTGGTGTGGTTTTACCGGATAGACGGGTGGTTGAGGGGGTCTGTGGAATATGTGGAGGGGAGGATTCGCCGTTCCACGTGGTGTATTTTTGTGAGGGGATGGGAAGCGTCAGGGGATGGTTGTGCAGGGTGCTTCATAGGATTGGGGGTAAAGGCATTTCTGTTCTGCGGGTATTAAGTCTTGATGTGAGAGGTGTGGATGAGAGTATTGTTAGGGCTGTGGGGTACATTAGGGTAGATCATATATACATATCGTGGGGAATGCAGAGGAAAGGGGTTAGCGAGGTGAAGCGGCGGGTATTAGCGGTTACGTTTTATAAAACGTGTCGAAACAGGGATATTTATGGGAAGAGGTGGGAAAGGGATTTTCCAGTGGGATTCAGAGAACTTACATTACGGGTTTTATTAGACTTGTAAATCAGGAAGGAGGGGTAGGATAGGGATGGTGTACGCTACTGTGGGAAGGAATGTCAGGGGTATGAAACGGGGTCGCCTCCTTGGGGTTGACAGTTGCTAAGGATGTGTGTGATTTGTTGGGAGTGCGAGTTGTTGAAATAATGCATTTTTCTAAAGTGTAAGAAATATTATCAATGGTAGTTATTGTCACCTGGTTAAGGTGACATTGTGTTATAACCTTATCTAACACACTTATGTTAATTTCTGATATTCAGTGTAATGTGTCTTGGTGTTATTGTGAACACCGATGATTATATATTTACTTAAGGTTATCCTTCGTGTATTGTAAGTATGTATATAAGCATGTTAGTATATAAACATCTTTGATTGTATCGTAGGGTATTTAGTGGTAGAGTGTGGATGGTGTGGTTTGGGAGGAATACCGCCATTATGATTGGACTGGAGCCTTGCCAGTAGAGATTTTTGTTACCTGTAACCATATGTGTCTACCTATATATGTAGTTGTGCATAATTTAAAATGAACAATGTAACTTGTCATAATAATGAGGCATTCATACGTATTTTTAAGTAGTGGTACGTTTAGGTATTGTAAATATATAATGTAAGATATTGTCTAGGTTGTTCTTGCTTATATATTGTTACAGATTTTTTCACAAGTTCATTATATATGATTAAGTGAACGAGTTTTTGATATTGTGTATAGCCAGGTGAAACTGGACAGTTTTCATTTGGGGGGGGGGGTAGGAGTGTAAGCAATCTTTGCACTTTTTTTATATTTTATTTAAAAACAGTACATCAGTACATAATTCCGGAATATAAATAGACATAAAAAGATAAAAACATAAAATTCTCAGAACCAATGGCTCTATAACCTCTCTGAAAAAAATGGAAAACAATTACCAGTAACAGAGCACTAACCTATCATATATAACTTTAAAACAATGTTAACATGCTCATCTTAGGAATTTACTAAAGTCTAAAATTTAACAAAGGCTCAAAACAATATTTAAAGGGTGACAAAAGAAAAAACTGATTTTCACACACAAAAAAAAGGAAAACCCATGCATATGCATCCATGTACACAAACAAAACAGTATATAAAAATATTTGAATCTATAAAAAACCTAATACATATCATGACCCCATAACCGATAATAAACATAACCAATTACATATACCATTGAAAACATATGACTCAAGAATTGGGTCATTACAAGACAGGAACACCTCCAAATACATGACTAAACTTTCGCAGTTGCACTTTCATTCATGACACAACGGTAACAATAAGTATCAACGAGTTCTCAAACCTCCACAACCACACATCCAGGAAACCAAGAAACACAATCCATACCAACATTCGCCACACTCTCATGCCCCCCAAGAGACGAGCCCTCTATTACCCACTGACTTACACTCAACCAGTTTAAATCCCATAAATAAAAGAACCTTACCCTTCGTACATTCACATTCATTCACAGATTCACGAGGATTTCTAATGTTAACCTTCTATATCCTTCCAAACATACTTGATCCCACCTGTTTCCATACAATTCCCTGTTACGACACATCGTACGATAAAACGTTATCGCAAGAACGCGCCTTTACACCTCACTAACCCCTTTCCACCTCATCACCAACGATATGTAGATATAATCCACCATGATGTAATCTAAAGCTCTTATGACTTCCTCTTCTAAACCGCCCATGTCAAGACTTAAAGCACGCAGAACCGCCACCCCACTCCCTCCCACCCTCTGTACCAACCTACCTAACCAACCCCTGACATCTAACCCTTCACAAAAATAAACTACGTGGAACGCCGTGTCGTCCCCTCTACAAAAACAACACCCCCCACCCTCTACTACCCTCCTGGTTCTTAGAATGGCCCGTGATGGCAAGATACCGTGCACAAAACGAAACAACGTCAAGCACCCTAGGCAATAATTTCAGCTTGCTAAATCTATACCAAATGTTTCTCCACGAGTACTTGGGGAACAAACCCTCAACAGGGGCAACGCACTTACCCACCAGTAACCTACACAAAACCCATATTTGAATGTTTTTCCTTTCCCTAACCAACAACAAGGTCCATAGAACAATTTCACATTCCCTCAATTCAACGCTTCCATACAACTTCTTCAACCTCATATATACCTGTTCCATATTTCCCGCCATCACGCCCACACGCAATACCTCCCTTTTAAGACACACACATTTAGCCCTCTGTCTTAGATCCATCAAACCCAACCCACCCTGGCACACTGGTAACATAACAACCTCTCTTCTTAACCAATCACAACTTGATCCCCACAAAAATTTAAAGACCCTTCTCAAAATTCCAGCAATCGACGCCCCTGTAATTGGGATCACAGCCGCAACATGCAAAACCTTACTATACAATAAAACATTTACGACAATCACAACCCACGATCCTTTCTAACAACCTATCTGAGTTTTCCTCACGTGCCACATCCATGTCTTCCTTGTATATAATATCACAAATCTTTAGCGAAACTTGCACAACATCTTCCAATACTTTCATAGACATCCTTTCACGAACCAGAACAGTCGTATCATCTACATAACCTATTAATCCCGGCCAAAGTGTCCCGCCCTCAACCCCACTCTTACCCCGGGTACTGACAGTGTGTTCAACCATTCTATAAAAGGGGTCCTCAAAACACGCAAATAAGATCTGTGACATGGGACACCCCTTTCTGAGACCTCTACCAATCGAAAATTCCCTCCCCAAATACCCATTTATTTGTACCCTCATTTTTGCTCCCCTATACAACGTATTTACCCAATCAACTATTTCTTCCCCATAACCTTTTGTCCTAAGTATAACCTGCAGTGCACGCCTTTCCACTCTATCATAGGCTGCCTGCCAGTCCAAAGCCAGTAAAGCCGCCCCTTCCCCCCTATTTTTGACTCCACAAAACTTCTCAGAATCTCGTGTCCTTCAATCATCGACCTTCCGGGCAGCCCAAATTGCAATTTCGAAACGACCCTCCCCACTACACATTTAACCCTATTACATAAAATTTTTGCAAAAACCTTATAGTCTGCACATTACAATGATATTGCCCAATACTCCCCTTACCTTTCGGAACCAGCACCACAACTGCTGTTGTCTGCTTATCTCCCAATTTACTCTTCTCCTTCATACAAGTAAATAACCTTACCATGAAATTTCCTATCAACACCCAATGCTGTAAATAAAATTCCACCGGTAGACCATCAATACCCGGGTTTTTTACCTTCCTCATGCCCTCTAAAGCAATCCCTATATCCCCTGCAGTAATAATCCCACCCAAAGCCGTCCTATCACTATTACCCAAACTGCACGTTGCATATGAACACACCCTCTCTAACTCTGTCATCCACACACCCACTTGTCCAATACTTTTCATACCATGTATCCGCATATCCACATATACCCTTCATATTTCTTATCTCCTGCACTGCTCTAAACAACCCCATCGTCTCATTTACCTCTAATCTTGGGATAGCCGGCAGCGCCTGCCTTTGCTTTTGATGTCGCAACACACACACTGACAGCTTGTCCCTTCACTTCTTCTAACCCTGCTTGCACCCTTACCACTTGAAACCAATCATTTTGCAACGTTTGCAATCTCCCTTTTATGTCAACGACTTCGGCCATGGAAAAAGCACTACCAACTATCCCCTACCCATAACAACCTCTCAATCGGTCATCTAAATAATTTGCAAGCCCATATTTTAAATTATTTACACGTTTGCCCTCCCTCCCATAATACTTTCTGATCCTTTCTTTAGCCATGTAATCTCACCATGTTACAATGTCATCCACCTTCCTAAGCTCTTTCCATAGAATAAGAAAGCCCCCCAAACCTTCTCCATCACTCAACACACTAATGGTCAATTTCCAATAAGTCCTATATATTTCTTCTAGCTCTTCCCACCCTACTTCCACCACCACAGCCCTATGATCTGACATAACCACCTCAATGGTATTAAAAGATTTCACAACAACCCATTGAGAAAGATACACTCTATCTAACCTCGCTGTGTATCCCCTCCTAACAAAAGTATGTTCTGTCTCACCCCCCCCCAAATGCATCATGGACCCTAACGTCCCTCAGCAAATCCCTGAGAGTTACAGACATATGTCCTGCTCCTTTTGTTTCCAAGTCAGCCACCCTAATAATGCAATTCCAGTCACCTCCCATTATTGCTACTTCCAGAAGTGCACGCAAGAAATAGACGAGTTTGCACACAAAATCCTTCCTTACCTGCATGTTATTCTCCTCAGGCGCATACACACTCACTAAAGATACACGCTTACCAATCCACGACCCATCGACATGCAACCCCCTCCCCCCCCCACCCCTCATTCTCTGCAAAAAAACACTATCTCTTTTATTAAAATCCCACACCCCCTTTTAAAAAGGGTAGTTGCAGGGCATTACTTTGTTAAACCCGCTACGTTAAGACCTTACCCTCCTTAAAATTAGTTCCTGGGGAACACAACGCCCACTCTATTTTTTTTAAAGAAACTCTAAAACCTTCTCTCTTTTTTCTGCCTAAGCCATTAAAGATACACCGAAGGCCAAATTTTCCACCCTGCCCCTTCCCCCACTCTTTTCACCCTAGAATAGTATTTCTGGTGTTTTTTTCCAATCCTTTCTTTCCTCCCCCCTTTTCCGATGTCTCCTTCTGACCCCCCCTCGCCACCTCTTCCCTCCCCTACCACCCCAGTCTGCTTCCCGGGCCTTTCCCCCTGGGCATCATCCCCGGCTGATGTAGCAGCCGTTTCCTTGTTAAACTGTCCCCCATAAACATGGTCGGGAAGCCTCTGGTAAACCTCAACACCACCTTAAAAAGATTTTTTAAATTCCCACTGCTTCTCAGTCACATCATCAATCCCCAATTTTTATATCGTCGACAAACTGGAAATGATAACTCTTGTGGAGAAATTTCTCCAGGGGGGGGTATCGGCCCCATTCACCCCTTTCCCCCTGAAGGGCCCCCCCTCTCAGAAGGGGCAAATATTTTTTTTTACGCTTCAGCGAGAAATTCCCCCCAGATGCAGTCCCCAGATGTGAGGGGCTCGAAGCTCCGTGGGTCCTGTGTTGCAAAGTTTTACTTAATAAAAGACAGTTCATCTTTACCTGCAAACAATTAAGGAAAATCCTGCCCCCCTTTTTTACCATGTAAAGAAGTAGCATTGTTGTCTATACTTAAGACACAAGAACCAAAAATTCTGCTTTGCTTCACGAGGGAAATGGCAAAGGGAAACAAAAGCATGATGTCAGTTTTCCTTTGTGCAAAGGGAGTAATGGGGTGGGGTGCTGTGGCTCTTCGTTACTTTTGCTCTATGAGAGTTACATGACGCCAGGATAACCAACAAAGAACGATTGGCTTTGGGGTTTAACAAAATGTCTCAAAAACACAATAAAAACTTAAGAAGTGTGATGAGCTTCTTTAGTGATAAGATTGTGAATAATAAAGACAAATCTTGTGGAACATAGTGTACCAGTGTGCGTATTCCTAGACTATGGAAGACGTGGACATCCAGGACACTTCAGCTCTATCAAGTCACCGATACATGTCGAAGGTGTGAAGAACACCATAGCTCACGCTGCAAGAGCAAGGTAGGTTACGAATTTCTTGTAGTATGGGGGACTGCGCAGTTCTTGAGTCGCAAGGAGTTTGTAATCAACCTATAGTCGGCAGTAAGGTGCGGACTTTTGAGTCCAAACAAGTATGTAATTTGTCAGCAATCAGTGAATGAAATATGCTGACATAACACCCCCTAGGGGTAATTTATAATCTTACAAATTATAAATCTTTACAGCCCGTTCAGAGATGACTTCGACAGCTTCTCAAGACCTCGTCTGAAGGGGCGGCTGTGCAGGCGATGAGCTGTCTTTCTAAGTTAAGTACAAACCCTTAGCTGGTAATGCCATTTCTCAACATATTGGTCCTTCAAAACGGATAAAGGCCACACTGTGGTCCAAATATGTTTTTACTACAGTGTAAAAAAATAACCTCGACCCAAAGGTCCTTCAAAAAAACGCTGTAAAACTAGTGTTTTACAAGTTAAATCAGTATAAATGAGTCCCTCCAGACTCATTCACAGAGAATGGGCAGCCAAAAGAAAACGGGCTCTCATCCAGCATTCACCCAAAGAAAACGGGAGCTGAGTGACTCACCCAACAAGAAAACGGGGGATGGCACCCTGCATCCACTACTCCAAACTCGAAGAAGTGCTGACTAAGACAACAACAAGCCAAGTGATGTTCGGTTTGTCTGAGTGTATATACACATAGTGTTTATAATGTTTATAGACAGAAATTAAGAGACAAGATTGTGTTAAAGTTTGTTTCTTATAGATCTACTTGTTATATTAAAGGAACTTTTATATAAAGTGTACGCTTTCAAATATATAATAACAGTGACATTTATATATGTGTAAGTAATATTCACGTGTGATTTACAATTATACAGTGACATTTATAGTGTATAGTGAATGAAGTGTATAACGTTATTTACGATTAATCATCGTGCTCAGGCTGACACAGCAAACTCAAGCCATAAGCACCAGCCATATGTCCTCTTTACCCTTCATGGTCATTGACCCTGAGGTTAATTAAGCTTAGTAGGTCAGTAGTGTCTGACTCGATTATTGCTGACTTAAGCATAACAAAAAACTCAGCTGTTTATAGCAGTACAGTGTTTTTTAAACACTCTAAGTGTGGTGCTAGAATTTTCAGTATACCATTAAAATGGCTTGTTTGAAAACTCAGTTTCAGTCTTTACAGACTAAGATTACACAATTAGAAAATCTAATTTCAGTCTGTATAGGATTATCTCAAGATACAAACATAGATTTTGATGATCTTGAGGTCAAATTTGAATTACTTGCACAACGTCTGGAAATAATTAATTCAGACTATACACATTATGAAAATAAATTTCTTGAAACAGATCCATCTGAGGATGAAATTAAAAATGTTTTGGATACTTTTAGTAATCAACAGTTAAGGTGGACAGGAGTACAGGCTATCTGCCGCAAAACTACTCTAACTAATGGTCAAACACCTGTTACACCTGTAACAACAACAAGTGTCCCATTACCAAGCTTACCTACATTGTCATTACCTATTTTCCAAGGTCATAATTATGAAGAATTCATTAGTGGCTTTCAATCCATAGTAAATTCACGAACTGACATAGATGAGATTGCTAAGTTCAATTATCTTAAATGTCTTGTGAAGGGAGAACCCTATGAACTGATTAAGTCATTTCCGGTGGTTAAAGGCAATTATCAAATAGCCTTACGTGTCTTAGCAGACAATTTTTTGTTTATATTTTATTTAAAACAATACAATACATTAAATAGATAAAAGAACACATTATCAGGTCTTACACAGAATTATAAATTTCATTAACAAAGCACACAGACATTTAACTTTGTGCTAACACAAACTGTCCCTCATCCCCAATGCATTTTATTTTATTTAAAAGTACATCACAGCACATAAAAAATATCAAAAAGGCTTTATCTGCCAACAAATGTAATAAACTTTCCATGGCCATATAATACCACATACAGATATAATTATACATCATGTAACAAAAATTATCTAATGAAAACACCACACGTAACGAAAGTAAGGAGAGAATTGATACCGTACTAACGACAACAAAAGTAAAACAAGATATTCTCTACTATGACTGAACGTCATAAGGTACAAACTCAAAAGGGCACAGTATGTTACATACCGTAGCCCTGCAAACTAAAACCCCCCTTCCCTAGACAGAACCCCCCCTTCCCTAACACATCTATAATGCATATCCAAAAGTATGAATCTTATGACACGAAAGAATATGAAGCATAAAACACAATGATACATCTGTTTCCTAAACTTGTAATGGTAAAGGATATAACTGCCTCACGGCTTACAAAACAAACTGCAAGTGCAATAAATACATTATGTAAATATAGAACAGTTTGATTTCTAACATTGGATTAGAAAGTATTTCCTATAGTCAAATTACATTAACAAGATCCACGACAAACGGTGCTGTACAATATAATGGTAATACACCTACACACAAAGTATTGACGATGGTTTTATAGTCAGACACAACACATTATACATTATTAAAGAACTTGTCTAACTTGGTGTATATACAAATGGCAAGCACACTTGGGTAAGTATATAGACTGCATAATAACGTGTTAAAAAACCAACACACACAATAACACACACACACAAGCACACTCATACACGTCAACGTAGACATAGGTATTAATGAATCGACGTCGAAAACATCCAATTACATGCAATATCATATATTACATGTAATAGGAAAACACGTCTATACAAATACCAATGATTGGTATACAAGAATAAAAAGGGCATCACATTGGAGACATACATACAACATTGGAGACATCTATACAACATTAGAGACATACATACAATTAAACGCAGCTGACCAGCCCGTAAGATTACCCACTGAACAAACACAAATTATCTCAAATCCTTTAACTCTAACGCTCTGTATGCAGACGGGAAATCTTTCTCCCATCTCCCCTCATATACTAACTGATTTCTACACTTAGTTCTAAGAATTGTTCCCGCTAAAACCCGGATTCTGCTATTACCTTCAACATGTCTCATAGCCCATGACACATATATATAATCGGCTACGACATACGACACTGCACGTTGTACACAGATGTCGACCCCACCCACATCAAAACTCAACGCCCTAATTACAGACAAACCTCCCCCCCCTACCATTCGTAAAACCCTGCTTAACCACGCACGTACTATACCTAAATTTTCACAGAAATACACAACGTGAAACGCTGATTCGTCCTCCCCGCACACTGAACAACTCCGGTCCTCCTCTACACGCCGATTAGACAACACCACCTTGGACGGCAGAATCCCGTGCAAAAATTTAAAAACCACTTCGCGACTCTAGGAAGGAGATGTAAACTGGTGAACTCGCTTCCATATATCACACCACGCGTACATGGGGAACATTCCTTGAACTCTCACCTCAACTTTCACCATACCCACTCTTTCCAAAGTACTCAATTTAACACTCCGCACGTCTCGCATGCACAGTAACACACGTAGCATCGTATCGCACTTGATTACATCTGCCCGTCTCCACCACCTGCGCAGGTCACGATACATTTCTGTTAAACCACCATGCCTGCCACCCAGTCGGAGAAAACGACGTTTCACGTAACAAGCAATGACTCGGTCTCTTAAAGGAACAAGACCTAACCCTCCTTGACACATTGGTGTCTCTACCACCGCTCTTGTGAGCCGATCGCACCCTGAACCCCACAGAAATCTATAAACTCTATTTAAAAGATGTTTGATATCCCCCTGTATTAGTGGATACAGCGCAGCAACGTGCCAAACTTTACTATAAAGAAGAACATTAATTACTATCGCTCGCTGGTGTAGGGTTTAAATGTCGTGGCCTTAGACTATTTAAACGCCTCAAAAACATTATTTACCACCCTCCCCGATTACATGCCCTCGTCTCATCAACCTCTCTCATATACTGTATACCACATAGAGTAACACAGTCAACCACCGTCCACGTCTCTACACCTACCTCCTCTCTCGCCCAATCTCCCAACTTCATAATCTTTGATTTTTCTTTATTAACTCGCATTCCTGTTGCTCTACCAAATATATCTACAATCTTCCTACACGGCTCAAATGCTCCCTCGTACGTACTAGGACAGTTGTATCATCTACATAACCTACTATGGCAGGTCGATCACTACTCGAACCCCACGACGAATCTACACCCCGCCCACAAACTGTCCAATAAAAAGGGTCCTGCATGCAAGCAAAGAGCATTTTAGACATAGGGCATCCCTGTCGAATGCCTCTATCAATTTTACTAAGTCTCCAACTTCTCATTAATTTGTACTCTAAACCCAGCACCATTATACAAAGAGCGAGCCCACATGATGATCTCATTAACCAAACCCCTGCCATCTCATAAAACTTCCACAGCACATCCCTTTCTACACTATCAAAAGCAGCTTGCCAGTCTAAAGCCAAAACACCACCCCCGCCCCTCGTTCCGCATTCCTCGACAAACTCCCTGATATCGCCTGACCATCATACATTGTCCTACCTGGCACGCCTAACTGACCCTTATGTATTACCTTGTCAAACACTTTCTTAATCCTATTCATTAAAATTTTTGCATATAATTTATAATCACTACACATTAGTGATATTGGTCGGTAATCCTTGAGTGATACGGGTACGTCACATTTTTTAACTAACACCAAAACCGCCGTACTCTGAGACATACCTAAACGACCCCCCTCCTTCATCGCATTGAGTAAACGTACCAGAAAGTCCGTATGACTCCCAATGTTGAATATAAAAATTCACATGGAATGTCCATCAATACCTGGCGCCTTACCCTTGCACATTCCCTGCAAAGCCTCCCACGCCTCAGCTTCAGTTATAGGCCCACCCATGAGAAAGCGATCATTATCATTCAACTCACATCGTACATTCTCTGCCCAATTCCCGTATTGCATCCACGCTTACTTCTTTATTTAGCATTTTGATATTAAAACCATTTATCAACGTAATAGCTTATTCCTTCAGTTGTTGTTACAACCTGACCTCACTATACCCTTCAACGCCATCCTGAACCACTAAACTCACGATTTCGGTCGCCTTCCTCCTTTGTGTCTGACTACGTAAGACACAAGCGGACGGCTTATCACCCCCACACAGCCTCCTCAGCTCCACTCGAAATACGCGCCCCATCAAAAACCGTATTTTTCAGCTTCTGGATGTGATCTTTTAGATGTGTCAATCTCGTCCACAGGGTAAATTCCAGATACCTCCCCTTGCGCATAACAGTGCTGTAAAGAACCTCCAGGTACCTCAAAAATCCATACTCCAATCGAGAGGCCTCCTTTACCCCGATGTACATAAAAATTCTTAATACGAGGCTTCAAACCTCGTCCCATTGTCGCACTAATCTACTACCTTCCAAGGAGTCTACTCCCATAGACGTCCATAAGTGCGTAGAAGAGTGTCTTATCTTCATCACTTTGAAGTAAACGAGTATTTAATTTCCAATATCCTTTAAAACGAGTCGGGAGACCTCTCCAGTCGAGCTCTACGAGAACACCGCGATGGTCGGAGAAAATACACATCTAACACACGCACTTTGGTTACAACTACGCGCCGAGACACATATACCCTGTCTAAGCGCGCAGCATAGTCCTTACGCACGAAAGTGTGCTCAATCCCTAAGTCACTGCTTCCACTTACATCCACCAACCCCAGCCCAGACAACAAATCACCCAAAATAATCGAACAATAACCCGCCCCCCTCGGTTCTACGTCTTTACGGCGCACCACACAGTTCCAGTCGCCACCAACTACTGTTATATCAGGCAGAGATCTCAAATAATAACAAGAACGTCGTTAACAAAAGTATTTTTAATATTAACATCATGTTTAGCTGGCCCATATACTCCTACAAAAACCCACCCGTTGAGTACCCCACTCACCTATGACGCGTACCACGCGACCCCCCCCCCCCTTCCTCCCAATGTTTCATCACGAACGGGCTGGTCGCTTTTATTAACACAGCTACACCACCTTTCAAACGACTCGAGTGAGCCATATAAACATCATAACCATCTATCGCAAACGAACTTCCAACTTTATGGTTATGTTCTTGCACGAAAACATACATCTACTGCAAAGCGATGCAACCACTCATGTACCTGCACTTGCCTTCTGTTATTTTTCATACCATTAACATTTATGGTTATACACCTAACTTTGCTAACGGTGGCTTTCCTCGAGGGACCACCACACCCCTTTTCCCTTTATGTTGACTAACGCCAAAGGCGCCACCTTTACCTTGTACATTCTTTGTTATATTACTCGCTGTCCTGGAAACACGCGACGCTCCACCCGTGGCTTCCGACCACGTCTTCTTCCCCGAGCGCTGTCCAGGGGTCGAGACATCGTCGGAGTCGGGCGGGGTAGCCGCACGCTTCCTAGAAACAGCATCCTCAACTTTATCAGGACCTGTAATGTTCTCCTTGTGAACTTCTACTTCAACAGTATGAACTCTCGGACCTTCTACCTCACTCACGTTAATTAACTGATCGACGTCCTTTAACTGTGGTCTCTTCTCATCTGAACACTCCAACGCAGGCACACACGGCACGGAATCATACTCCTGCGAAGCTAAAAGGTCGCTCAATGTCGATACAATGTTAGCGTCCATGTCAGCATCCTCTCTTGCTTGAGGGCTCTCACGTCCACCATATTCTACCACATCGTGGTTGAACGTACCAGGTAGAGTCACGCAGGATGACTCCAACGGGCATGACCCATCCACCTCATCACTCCACGATTTCAGGCGCGGTAAGTCCTCGATTACTTCATCTGCCAAATTCCGTCGAGGAGCCTCACCATCCGGACGATGACTACTTCCTGAGGCTGGCTGGCGCTTGACGCATTGTGCAGCAATGTGGTCCAATGCTCCGCAAAGGCGACAAGTTCGTCTCTGACCAGGATACGTAACGTACACCTGGGTACGGAACTCCTCTAGGTTTATGTACGAAGGTATTGGTTGGCGCAGGGACATTTTAACGTAAACGACCCTTCCTGTAAACCAGCAAAGCGGCCATCAGACCACCGACACATAGTAACCTGGTGGATCGTCCCATAGTATTTGAAGGCGTCACGTATGTCAATTTCGTTAGCCTCAAAAGGCACGTTTCGCACACGTACCCATGTATAGTAATGTGAAACGTCGTGCAACTTAACTGTGACTGCTGGGGTTACTTGCTTGCTAACATCCTGATACTGGTTGACAATCTGCTCGTAGGTTTGGTATCGCAAAACTTGACGAAGATCCGTGATAGTCCATTTAAGGCAACGCCACACAGGGTTTCCCACGCGGATGCCATTACATCGCAGATGATAAACGGCCCAACACTTTTAATCGATGAGCTGGGGATCGTCCCTTTTTTATAAGGTAAAATCACACAGTATTAACTCTTCTTCGTAACCCGTCTCCATTGTTGTTGTGTTAAAAAGCTCCTCCACCGGGTTGTGGGGGAACTGGGGAGAGCAGCTGCCCGACCGCCCCGCACAGCGTTGAGCAGGAATGTTAGCAAACAATTACCGGGCTGAAGAGCTAGATTAGAATGAAGCCCAAGTTTTAAGCCACCCAAACATTTTTTTTTGACTTACAGGCATTTGGGAATCCATTAGCCCAATAGTCTCGAACTCTAGGTGCAAAAAGTGACTAAGGAAAGGGGTTTGGGGTTTTTATCAGGGGTATTGAAACGGGGAAAGTTGTCCCCACAAACCCAACTAAAACAAATTAAAAATATTATGTTCAAAAAACGCTTTTTTAAATTTGGGTTGAAAAATTACAATGGGGTTTACAAACAATATTTTCCCATTCATGCAAGCAACGGCCCAAGGGGGAACAATCCACAAACCCAGGGGGAAAAAAAAACCCTTCAACTCAGTTTAAAAAGAGTATACCAAATTCCCCCCTAAACCACAGAATGGGAAATTCCATATGGGGCTTTTATAAAAGCTGTGAATACAACAGACAGTAAACAGACTGTCACACAAAAAAACGTACTCCAAAATGTTACTTTGTGAGGGGGAAAACACTTTGGGAAACAGTTTTGTATTAAATACACATAAATGGAGGCACGAAAAACAACGTGTTCACACTGAAAAGGTGCGGGAAGTGTTTAGGTGAATCCCGGGGGGGGGGGAAAAAAATTTGCTAAAGAAAAGTGTTTTTAAACGAAAAGGGGTGCATCATACAGCATTATGCCCAAATATTTTCCCGCTAAAACACCCAAGAAAAATTCCACAAAATTAAGGAAGTCAACAAGCAACAGCATTAAATGTGAGAGAAAATTTTTAAAGAACAGCTCCCCGTTAGCTCGAGTTGAGTTTCTAAAAAAAATTCCCAAAAAAACCAATGTGCTAACACTATTTGATAAAGGGCTCACAAATTTTCCTTCATAAGAAGAAAAAAGTTTTTGCAGAAACTAAAAAAAAACCCTATGAAAAAAAATTACATTTAGTTTATGGGTGGTTTTTTCCATAATTCGGGAAAACCCGGGGACATATGCCCTTTACCCAAAATCATTTTGGGGGTTTAGGAAAAAGGGAAAAAGCAGTGAAGCTGTGGTATTTTTAATGATTCCCTAAGCTGTGCAGATCCGGGGATTAAAAGAAAAAATTTTGCAGAAACTAAAAAGCAGCTAAGGTCAATTAGCCTGTTTCCTTACATACAGACGGAAAAATTTTAGTTCCAATTGTTTTTAAATCGGGGGAAAAGGATTATTATCACTGTTTTTTTGCAAAATATAGTAATAAACATGATTTCACTTGCGGAAAACAGCAGGAGGCCACATTTTTATGGGGCCCCCATCCCTCTCAAAGTGGGAAAGAAACTGATATTAAATTCAGGGGGAAAAGGGTACTATTTAAAGGGAAATAACCGCTGACATGTACCCCCTTTAAAAATTATCATTACTGGAAAAAAAATGAAAAAACCCTTTTTGGAATAAGTTGTGGGGATTTAGATGGATAGGTACTGATGTAAAAAAACCAAGCCCACAAATTCCAACTTAAAACCCAAATTTTTTTGGACATTTGTCAAATAAAAAGGGAGGGGAACAGTATTGGGTTAGGTTACCTTTGGAAATTAAATCCACCACATCTGCCTAACAATTTTTCGTATGGTTTTTGGGAAACGGGATGAAAGCCCCAAAAAATTTACCCCAGGAAGAATCCAGAGCTATAAACTGTCTATGATAATATCATACAAAACAGTTGGACAAAAAATTTTCATTGGGGAAAAATAGTCGGAAGATATGTTAAAGGACAGAACTCATTATCTTCCCCCCCTTGGGCAGAAAAGATTCGGAAACCCAAACCCCACTACGGTTTTATAAAAATTCCCAGCGAAACTTCCAAAAAAATTTTTAAGAAGTCTTAATGATTGTCTTTTTCCCGGGGACCCTCACAACTGGGAAGTTTGGGGGACTTTCTTATAAAATTTTCGCACAAAACCCAAAAGCCTGATATTCCAAAGCTTTTTAAAGTAGACTACAAGAAATAGATAGAGTTTTATACTCAAATTTTGGGGGCCTGAAAATCCCATGACCCCTAAAAGTGCTGTGAAAACTTATCTTTCCCAAATCAGTATTTTTTTTTTGGTTTGAAAACATCCTTCCATTCTTATAGAAGCACTCTAAAAACACATTTGAAGAAATCTAAAAGGGGCCCCTTTTAAAAGAAATTTTAAAAGAAAATTTTTCTAGGGTGGACAATTTTTAAAGGGGATTTGTAAAATAAAGGGGGAGGATTTAAAAACCCTTATAAAAGAGAAGCAAACAAGGGGGAATAAAAAAAGAAAATATGCCTCTAAGGGGGGGAAATTTCCTTTTTTCAAAGAAATTTTAAGGGAATTATAAAGAAGTTTTCCGCTAAGCTAAAATTCCTGATTGCAACACTATGCTGGGGAAAT
Source organism: Cherax quadricarinatus (assembly GCF_026875155.1). Classification (NCBI taxonomy): domain Eukaryota; kingdom Metazoa; phylum Arthropoda; class Malacostraca; order Decapoda; family Parastacidae; genus Cherax; species Cherax quadricarinatus. The sequence continues at coordinate 1,384,457 of NC_069483.1, forward strand.
TAATTGGAACACACAGGAAAAACAAATTTGAGTCCCCAAAAGATAAACAATAAATCATGAGTACACTCACTAAACGTAGTTTACTGGGCAGAGGTATCACAATTTTTTTATCCCCTAGGACTTTGTCTCACCAAAAATTTCCATAAAGGGGGGGGTTTAAAAAGCCTTATGGCCAAAATGGGATGGGGAAACTCACAATTTGGGATTTGGGGTGAGAACTTTGGGGGTCTAGAAATGTGTCAAGCATGGGTGGGAAAAAAAGGGGGTTTGGCCTTCAAAATTTTAATTTCCCGGGGGTTAGTCAAAGGGTTTAAAATTTTCCCTTTTTGGGGGGGGGTTATCCGAGGACCTAGTAATGGTAAACAATTTCACAAAATTTCTTTAAAGGGCCCGGGATGCCTTAACAGGTCAGGGGGAAAAATTTGGGCCCGTAGACTTATGGGAAGGGAAAAATTCTTTTTTTAACAAAGAGGCCCATATTTAAAAAAAAGGTAGGGGGAAAAAAACAAAAGGCAGGGGTTTTTTTTTCAAAAATAAGTTTTTAAAAAGGGAAATAATAAAGAGTTTTTAAGGTTTGGGTCTATGTACAGAACAGAGTAGCAGGAAATTAAAGAGATGAGAGAGGGGGTTTTCCTTTCTCCCCCTTTTCCCACCCCAAAAAAAAAACCAAACCGACATGTTGTTTCTTTGGGGTCCCATCAATAAATTTTAGGATAAATTATGGGCCCCCGGACCGAAATGGCTCTTTTAATGAAAATTTAAAAGGCCCCCAGCAAAAAATTTAATTATGCCAGAAGAAAGTCTGCTTGGGAAAACAGCAGAAAAAAAGTTTTGTTAAATACTGCAGAACAACAGAAAGGGGTTTAATGATTGATCTAAATACTCTCTTTGGGGTTAAAAAATTTTAAAAGTTACAGCTCTTGTCTTTTTTTTTCAAAATTAAAGGAAAAAAAAACCCCGAAAATGAATGTTTGAACCCAAATTTAAAAACTGGGGTAAAAATAAAAACAAAAAAGAAACCTGTCCATGCTAATTCCCTTTTGGGCTTTATCTCGACTCCCGAAAAGAATTTTTTTTTAAAAAATTTCCAATATTTATCCCCCAAAAATCATTTGGGTAACCATTGGCTAACTTTACATTGGGGGGGATAGCGACACACTTTTCATATACGACAGTCTTACTGGTTTCCTTAAGATTTTACAAAGTGTGAAAGAAAAAATTTAAAAGGGCTGATTACTTGTCCACTACGAATTGGGGAAGGGATTTCAGTAAACCAGGTCCACCTCCATATCCCCCTGAAAGAGTTTTTTCAAAGTCACCCATTTGGGGTGACAGGTTTGGAAATTTCACTGGACCAATAATTTTTAAAAAAAAAAAGTTGAAAAAGTTCCCCTCAAGGTGTACATCTGTTTTTTTCACTTGGGGCTACAACTAGAAAAAGTTTCCAGAAGTTGCCACGACATGGGCCCGGGTGAAACCCCTTTTTCAATTTTTTCAGAAGGGTTTTCAGCCAGAAGGGCATGTCCCAGACTGAAGATTTCAATAATGCAACGAACTTTGTTTGCTGGTGCTGCTTATATAAGCAAGATCTTTGTTTAACCAGAAGTAAAAACAAATGCGAATCAACGCAGTTTTCGTTGGAGATAAAATTTCCCCCTAAAAACCCATGGCACGGCGGATTTTTTGAAAGAATGACGGCAAATTTTAAAAAAGTTGTTTAAGGGAAAACTCTTTTATCGTCAGAGAATAGACCCTTAAAAAAATTTTAAAACAGTTTTTAATGAAATAGAAAAAAGAGTTTAAAAAAACAGAACCCCCAAGTTATGGTTTACCCATGACTGGACAATTTTTGAAGTATTTTAAATTTCCAATTTATTTACCCCCATGGCAGGGAAAGGGTCGAACCTTTTCCTCCCAGAAAGAAAAAAAAGAAATATAGAGGGTCCCATTATTTTGAAACCCGAGGGAAATCAGAAAGTAAATTCAAACACATTTAAAAAATTTATTGAACGTTTGGGGGAAAAAATTTTGGCCCAAAAGACTTCACCGCAAGAAGAACACGTTATGGAGCTGGTGTTCCTGAAAAAAACATAAAATCCTTAAGACCCGGTGACATAGTGATTATTGACAATAAGATCCGAGGTCCCAAAAGGGCCCCTTGGAAAAATTGTGACCATAATCCCCGATGCAAAAAAGGGGGCTTTAGGGGAAATCATGTTTTAAGGAAAGGTGAAATGAATAAGCGGAAAAAATAAACTAAATAAATAAATAAAAAAACCCGCCGGGCGGGCTGGAGTTTTTGGGGACTCTATGATCGCGGGTTTTAAAACCCGGGCCCGGGGGGATGGTTTTTTTTCAATCGTGTTTATTTTCGATTTCTTTGGGCATGTTTACGGCAGTGAAAAGGGGCTTGAGCTAGAGTTCGTCACGGCCACGCTAGCTTGGGGGATTCGTCTGTAAAAAAATTCATTTGTGGTCACAAGGTTTCCGTGCTAACTTTCCTTTTGGTGTAGAAATATACCTAGTTTGGGTGAACTTATTGTGGCTAGCTGGTCTAGTGGCTTTAACGCCGACGGGGTTTGGGGTTTTGGGGGCTCTATGACCGCGGGTTCAAAAACCCGGCCGGGGGTTTTGGTTTTTTTTGCAATCGTGTCATTACGATTTCTTGAGTCATTACCATCCTATGATCGGAAGACACCATTCAAAGTTTTTTAAAAAGGGCTCTACCAAAAAACCCCCTGGGATAAAATTCCTGTCCAAACGACCGGGAAACCCCCCCATAAAAAAAAAATGTTCCAAACTCCCCCGACTTTCCCCCCCAAAAACATCACGTAAATGAAATCTTTTTAACAGGGCCCCCTAAGACTAAGGAAAAATATCCAGCTCCTTGGGTTCCACATCTTCCCTCCCAAAATACAAATTCCAATCACCCCACCAAAATCGCCACATCGGTAACTTTCGTAGAAGAAAACAAGTTTTCCCCCTGAACAAAAACCCTCTTTACTTTCCCTTTACTACGTGGGGTATTAAAACACACAAACGCCCTCTCTCTCCCCTCCACCCTCCTTCTACATGTAATACTTTTTCCCCCCTCCCTCCCCCTTTCTGGGCAATACAAATGGGTTGGCCCTTTCCTCCCCCGATAAACAAAACCCCTTCCCCCCTTTTTAAAAACTAGACAGTAACCCCCATTTAAACCTGGTACCCAGGACCACTAAATTACGACCAAAATTTAAAATTGGTTCCCCGCCAAAAAAAGCCAATTCAACCTTGTATCTATTCAAAAACATCGGGAAGTACTCAGTTTATACCATCAACAGACCTTTAAATTTATTGTTACACACCGGGGCCCGGGTTTTAAAGGTTTCCCCCCCCCACCCCTTTTAAAGATTTCCCTTTCTGACCTTTCCCCCTTGGGCATTGCCTTTGCCACATACCCACCCCCCTTTCCCAACCCCTCCCCTTCTTTTGTGGCCCCCTAAGAGTCCTCTGGGTACCATAACCCCTGCCTTTTCCCCCGGGCCTTGGCCGTATCAAACATCGTCTGAATCGACGCCGCCCCCCCTTTTCCCTTTGTTCCCTCTTCCCAAATCTTTCCCGGGGAAAGCCTCACAAGGGACTTCCCCCACCCCACCCTGTTTTCGATCCATGTCCTTCCATGGCACTCGCACTGTCAATCACAGGGGCCACCAGTCCTCCCCCCCCCGCACCAAAATCCTTCCACCCCGATCCCGGTTCCTGCCGCTGTGACTATACCTCGTGACGTAAAATACCGTAACCAGTTCGCCAAAATCCCCTCGAACTTTCACTTTTTTCGCATACTTGCCCCCTCACTCGACAATTAGTCAAAGGGGGGGTGATTCTGAATACCATCCCCCCTTTCCCATTCCCCGGAGGAGCCACCCCCTCCACACTCCTCTTGCACCATGGCCTAATCCTTGTTTCCATTCTTCCTCAGGCTTTGGGTTTTCTCTTTGGTGCAGGTGCTCCGCCCCCTTGCGGGGCCCAGGCCCCCAAATTTTGCTTGCCAAAATCTGCCGCCATTTGGTCATTTTCCCACCACAAAAATTAGGCATGTACCCCTCTCCCCCGGCTTAGTCACCATTACCGGGGGTTTTAAAACTCTCAAAGAAAAAATTAGGGGTCTTTTTTGGGGATTGAAAGTACCCTCAGAAAATCCTTTCAAAGGCCCCCTTTTACCCATTTTCCGGGTTGGGTGGGATGTACGCCCCATATCTTTCAAAAAACACTTTGATATCGTTTCATCACCCCTCAAAAGGCCTTTTGTGGAGCTTGCCCCAACGAAAAATTTGTCTTGATAAAATCCGTCAACCTGACCCTACTGCCGGTTTTACGTTAATGCTAAATTCTTGGAAAACGATCGCCAATGCCTGTACACTTGAGCTGTTCGCACTTTCACAAAATTATTCTATAAAAAACCATTTAGTGCCACCCATAAAAAATCCCGTTCGGGTGCCTTTAGGGCCCTTCTTTTTTAAAAATTTTGGGCTATAACACCACGACTGGGCGTAGGAGTTAAACCCTCACAAATGGTTCAATCCCCACAGTATTCATTCTCCAGCACACACTAGCGCCATATTGTTTTCTGATTAGCTCCCCCGGGGAAAAAACATTTAGAGGGGTGCAAACCGACCGCCTTTTCCCTCATCTGGGGCAGCGAATCGGTGGTTATGATTGGTGACAGCAGACAAAATTTTACTGGCATGGGGTGGGGGGTTGAAGGTCAGGGGTTTAGTGCATTAAATCCACCTTTTTGTCCTCTTCGCTCTCGGGCCAAAGAGGATCTACTGGCAGACGTCTCTCAGTTCCCTGCCCAGTGGGGGTTTGTGAGGAGGTGGTTTTTTTGCACCTCTGTTGACATCTCAGGAAAATTACTGCGTCAAACATGGTGGTTTGTCAAAGATGCCGGGTTTAAATACTGTTGGTGTTGAGCTTTTTGGGGGGGCGTTTTTCCCCTATTTCAGCACAGGTTCTCTTCCCAAACTTTCATCAGAGGGGACTTGGGAAAATTCAAGATGGGAATTATATGGGTGACTTTAAATGGAGGCACAAAATTTTGGGGAAAACTGCTCACTGCAACTGTATATGAATCTTTGGGTTTAAATCATTTCCGGGGACTTGAGCATTTTTCCCGGCATTTTTACCTGGTTTAAGTTGCAAAAATGTTCCCTTTCAGGGGGAAAGAAGCTGATATCAAAAAATTTTCTTCGAAAAATATGGGACAGTTCATTTTCCCCGCGGGGTTTATGTGGGTGGGCAGGCCCCCTATTTTGGGTTTTTGCCAGAAGGTATTTTAACCTTTTAAAATAACATTGAGGACATCCCATACCGTTTTTTTTTTTCTTCGGGAATTCAGGACACGGGTCATGGTTTTGTATCCGGGAAAAAAGGCGTCCCGTGTCCCCCTATGTGGTGAGTATGCCCACAAAACTGCAGCTTTGTGAGAAGAAAAAACACGTGCCTGAACCGTGGTAAAAAGGACACAGCCCCTGTCTTATGGGGGGCCCTATTCAACCCCCTCCCCCAAAAACCCCCATAGAAGGATTCTGCAAAAAGGAAAAGAGAAATGAGGGGCGGAAAACCCCCCCCTGCCTTAAACCTTTTTCCCATCAGCACCAGATCCCCCAACCCCCCATTAACCTGTACCCCAAAACCCGCCCCCCTAATACAAATTCTCCCCCCAATCTCACCCCCTTCCCCCAAACCCCGTTCCCCAAGCAGACTCTTAAGAAATCCTTTTAAAGAAATTTCTTACACATTACCCCATCCAAACCAAGTATTTCCCCTCCTAAAAAAGTTCTCTAAAAAAACCCCCTTATCGGGACCTTTAAACCCCCCAATTCCCCATTATCCCCTATGTATCAAATCCTTCCCCCTCTTCGGTCTATTGCCCAAAATTTTTAGAAAAAATTTTTATAGTCCGAACTTTTTAATGTCAATGGTGGGTAATCCCCCAATTCCCTTTTCCCTCCTTTTTTTTTCGGCCCCCAAAACAACGACCCCCTTTTTTTTTTTGTGAACTTCCCCATCCTCCCACTTTTAACATTTTTAATTTCCCAAAACCCCCAAACCCAAACAATGCCTAATACTCTCCATTCGTTTGAAAACCCATCTATGCCGGGGTCCCCTTCCCTTAAACCCCGAAACCCTTTACCTCCCCCAACCCCCACTTCACTAATTCTACCTTCCAGCATTTTTTTCCTCCCTGTCCAAATTTACAATTTTTCCCGAAAAATGTCCTCAAAATATTCCCCCCCAAAAGTCCCCTTTCTTTTTCCCATTTCTCCCAAAACCAATAATTGAAAAACCCTGTATGTCCGTTTTCAAAAGGCCCTTGCCCCTCCACATAACCCCCCATCCCCTCCCAAACCCACTAGTTGCACTAGGTTAGTCATCTGCTAAAATTTTGTTCATTATAAATCTCAAACAATCTGACTCCTTAGATCGTCCATATCACATGCCCTTTTCCCTTTCCCTGCCCCCCTGTAAAATCATTAAATTTGGTCCCTCAGGTAGTTGTGAAAACCTTACCCCCCACCATGCCTTTTCCCTTTCCCCCTCCCTTAAAAAACTTCCCCAAACCCTATCTTCCCCCCTCATTTTCCCTTAAATCAAGCAAATTCTCTCCCCACCCCTAGAAATCCCAAACCACCTTCCCCCTCCGGGTAAGGGCCACACATTAAATTTTCCCCAATTTTAAAAAACCCTGTATTTTTACACATTTATACCATCCACCCTTAGTTCAGCTATCACCGCCTTGTGGCCCGAAAATCCCATGTCAAAAACCCTTTACCCTCTCCCAAAATTCCCCTGCATGGCTTTAAATCCGATCTAACGGCGCCTCATAACCCCTACGAACGAAGTGTGCTCTACTCCATCCCCCCCTTCCCCCCACATCTACCCAAACCCCCCCCGTTCCCCTTTAACCCCATCCCTCAAAGAACCCCCCCAAAACCCCATCCTGCCCCCCTTGGTATCACTCCCCCTGCCTAATCACCCCCAATTCCCGTCGCCCCCACTGTAATAAAAAGGGAAAAACCCCCCAAATAGTACATCCAAAAACATCATGGACAAAAAACAAAATTTTACCTTAAAATTGTTGGTTGCGGATATGAACACCACGAAGCATACCCTCTCCCCCTCCCAAAAACCCCTCCCCCCTAACGACCCCCCCCCCTCACCCCCCTTTTTCCCCCCAAACCCTGACGCTTGGGTGGACTCCTTTTTTTGCCCGCCACCCCTCCTTTCAATTTTAAAGCCCCTACTGGAAAAAACATTTATAACCCCTCAAAGGGGGGGCCCCAAACCCAACTATAATTATCCTCCTGTGAAAAACATTCTTTACATTCCCCAAACCTTTTTTAAGAAACCCTTCAAAAACAAGCCCTTTTTATCTCAGCCCTTTTAAATCCATTAACATTTAAAATTACACACATGAATTTTCCCGGAAAGGTGGCTTGTCCCCTGCAGCGGGGGCTTACTCAATTCCCCCTTTATGTTTTCCCTTTCTCTCCTTTCCTTTCTTCCCCAAATGTCCTCCAAACCCCTCCTTGCCCTCCCCCAAAACCCGCTTTCCCCCGGGGTTTCCCCCCTCTTGCCCCATTTCTCCAACCCCAGCCGCCCATGCCTTCTTCCCCGACCCGCCCCGATGTTTAGGACCTTGTCCAATTCAGGGGCGTACTCGCAAAGGCCATTTGGGGTGAGCTACCCCTCAACAAAATCCCAAACATTTGAGTCCTCCTGATGGGCCTCCACCCCCCACACCCCCTTTCCCTTTGCCTCCTTGGGGCCCAAAGGCCCCTACCTGCCCCTGCTGCCCCTCCCGCTGTTGCACTTCACTTAAAATTCCTAGCTCCTTCCTCACTGGCCCACCGTTCTTCCAAAAATTCTGCAGCACAGCTTCCCAAAAACTTCTCCCGTTTTTGGACTTCCCCCCCCTTCCTTTTTTCCCTCAGGCCTCCCCATGAGCTCTCATCACCCCCTTTGGGGGGTGACCACGTCCCCAAACACCTCCCCCACTCTCTCCACCTCCCCCTTCCCTAGATCCTCCTCCAACCATTTGGAACACCCATCCCCCATTCCCCCGGGCTCGGTTGCTGATTTTACCCTTTTTGATGTTTATTACCCGTTGGGGGTTTAAATTTATTTTACACTGCACCGCCATATGCTCGTATGAGTTCCCCATAAGTGACACGTTCTCCTCTTTCCCCCCTAGGGACGAAAAACCTGGGGCATGCATTTCCGTAACGTAACATACGACCGGATTGGCCCTTTTAATGTCGTCTTAAAAGGGCGGCCCTTACCCCTAAAAATTCCCAAAATGCATTCAAGAGAAATTTTTTTAAAAAAATTCCTGAGAAAAATTTTTTTATGTGAACAAGTTTTGGGGGGGAAGTACAAAATGGGAAAACCCCAATTTAAAGGGGGGGTACAGGATAAAACGAGCCCCCCTGAGTTTTTATATATTTCTCTTTAAAAAAAGAAAATGATAGAAATATTTTTGGGAAATTCTAAAACAACAAGTTAAGTGAAAGGAAAACATTTGGAAGGATCTAAAGGAAAATAAGGAAATGGAAAATAAAGATGGGTATGGAAAAGGAAAAAAATAAAGGTTTCCGAAAGGACCCGTTTGACTACCACTTCACTCTCCCAAAAAGGGCCCCCTCCCGTGTGTTTTAAACCCACCCAAAAAGTAAGGCTGATAGGGTTGGGCCAATTTTTTTATTTAATCGCCCGTGGGAAAGGGTTTTGGGGCATTTTTACCCAATTTAATTTTTTTTGTAAAAATAGGCAAAATTTAAAAAAAAATTCAATTAAATAAGGTTTTATTTAAATTTTTTTTTAAGTAATAGCCCCCTAAATTTGTTTTCATCCTTAAAATTTTTATTAAAAATAAAATTATTTTTTGGGAAAAAAAAATGAAAAATACTAGTTTAAGCCGTCAGAAATATTAATAAGAATGGTGGGTAAAAGAGGTTTAAACGGATGGAACACATTTTAAAAGTGGTTTGGGAAAAAAAAAAACCAAAAAATAGGGTGCATAATAAAATTTTAATAGTAAGTTATTCAGGCAAATTTGCCACAAAATTGTCATCAAGTACCAAAGATTATAAACCTATTTAAAAACATTAATTTATCCCCTGATGATTCTGCTCATTATTAAACTTTTTCATTTTTCATTGGGGGAAATCTCGTTGACAGGGCAGCAAACAAAATTTTTTTTCCACATTTAAATGAGAAGATGTTAATATGTTCCCTCATTTGTAAAGGATTCAGTGGTCTGGTTTAAGTCATTCCTTTTTTTTCCCACAGTGTAATGAATTTCCCACTTAAGGTTTTGCCCCGCCCAACCCAAAACCAAAAGTTATTAACACTTTGAAAAAATTAAAAAAAATCTTAAAGAAAACCAAAATCTTTTTTCAGATAAAAACAAAATAATTTTTTAAGCCCTTTGGTTGTGTTCCCCATAAGCAATTGGGAAAAAAACAGCATATTTGAAAAGCAGTATTTGCAGGGGGTCAATTTTTTTTTTGATAAACATCTATAATTTTTTTTAGAGCGGCAAAAAACATGATTTGTTTGTATGGGGGTGATTTCCCGATTTTAATTTGGGTGGGCGTATTGTTTTCAGGGCCCAACGTTTAGTAAAAAAAATTTTTAAAAGCATGTAAATTTTGAGAGAGGGGGTCGAAGATGCCCTTTTTCCAGGGTGTTTATGTTTATGTTTTTCGGGTTCTCGAACCCCAAAAAAGGGGAAAAAAATTTTTCCCCTCACCCGATTTAAAGGGTTTCAGTTCCTCCCCAGGCCAGTGTGAAGCCTTGCTTTTTTTTCCCAAAATGTAGACATAGCTGAAATAGGTGGGGGAAAAAATTTAGGGTGAAGGCCCCAAAGAAAAGGGAAATAAAAACTAATCATTGGAACCTCAGCCCTTTCGGGGTTCCCACCTTTCGAGGGGTTTCCCAGCAGTCGCTCAAATCGATTTTTTTTTTTTTCTGGTTTTGAGCAAAAATTTTTGGGGTGGGAAAAATTCTCCCTCAGGGGCAACTATTTTTTTTAGACCCCCAGATCTTGCAAAAATAAAAGTGAATCAGCCTCTCCCCCTTTAAACGAGGAGATAGGATTTAGGGAAATGCTACAAGCAAAGTAAAAGAGTAAATAATGGACTGTAATGGATTTATTTTGAAAAGGCCCCCAAATGGAAAAAAGTCACTCTGCTACTTTTTTGGGTTACCGGGTTCTCTACACATAGCGATGTATGATAATTCTATGTAACTGATTTGTTATACCTGAATAAACTTACTTTTACTGACAGCCACCCTACACACCGTCCCTGTGGTGAGTTTTGGAAGCCCCCATATGCCTTCCCTAAGGGCTACATGAAAAAAAAATGTTTTAAAAGAAAAATTAAAAAATTAGATATGTAAAAAAGAGGGAAATTTTTTCCCAGTAAAAAATAGGGCCCTTTGACAAGGATGGTTTAGTCACCGTGGGGTTTTTTAATAATTTATAATGGGGTTGAAAAGAAGAAAAGCGAGGGGCTTGGCAAAGGCGGGGGTTAAAAGATAAAGAAAACACACACAAAAGTGGGGTTTCACAGCTGCTCTTTGCTGATGACACTGTCTCTTGGGAATTCGAAGAGAATGCGAGATTGGGGGATGAATTTGGGAGGGGGTGCAAAAGAAGAAAAATTAAAAAGGGGAATACAGGAAAGAGTAAGGTTTGAGGATAACAAAAGATTTGGGGGTTTAAAAAAATTGAATATCAATTGGAGGGAGAAATGGGGTTTGGTGAACGTATTCAGATATTTGGGAGGAAGTGTCACGGATGGGTCTATGAAAAAGAGGGGAATCAAGAATTGTGAGGGAAAAAAAGTGAGGGGCACTTAGGAGCGTGGAGAAAAAAACTTTGTCCTGGAGGGAAAAGGGGAATGTATGAGAGTATGTTTTTACCAAAAGCTCTTATAGGTGGGGAAAAGTGGGGTGATGAATGTTGCAGCGAGGAAAGGCTGGAGGCGTGAGATGTCATGCAGGGGAAAGTTGGTTGAATTAATGCAAGAATTCGTAGTTTGGAAGTAGGAGGGGGTGCGGGTTTTCCAAAACTGTTGCCAAGGGTGAGGAAGGGGTTTTTGAGGGGGTTCGGCAGTAAGAGGGGGGGGGTCAACTGTGAAGCTGACGTAGCTAGCCTCATTAATTACTAGACCTACCTGGGTGTCTGTATAATCGACCAAAATGTGACTTCGGATATCGCTGGTCCTATTGAAGGCAGAGATGTATTCTTTCAAGAATTTGTCCGCACTAACAGTTACACACCATCTGGATCACAAACACCATTGTTACACACTGTTCATCAAATTTTGTTTATCATTCAGTCTTAACGCACTAAGAAGCTGATCCAAACTTCTCCTGTGAAGGGGGGGGGGGGTGTCGTGAGTGGTGGCTGGGGGGGGGGGGGGGGGGGGGGGGGGGGGGGGGGGGGGGGTGGGGTGGTGGGGGGGGGGGTGGGGGGGTGGGTGTTGGTGGTACTTCAGGTGGTAAGGGAGAGGACATCTTCTAGCACTGACGGGGGTATACTTGCTCGACAGAGTTGATTGGCAGGGTTTTGAACTCACTCTGCATCTATATGTGACAATCGACTCATCCCGGCATCAATGTGTCCCATTTGGCAGGTCCAAAACAATCTAAGCTAAGACACCCTCTCCGCTTGCCCCTAGGCTACAAAGGAAAGCTGACATAGCATATTCCCTGCTTGCCAAACTTCCACTCCAGGTAGCAAAGCACAATCGCATGATTTCTTGATCTGTCACAATTACTATTAGAGTTCATTAATGTCCCATATGTGAAAAAGTGAGTTAGAAGTTTTCCCTGTACCCTTCTGTTGGGCCACAGAGATTATTTACACTTGTATACCTCAAGTGGTTTCAACCACTGGTCTCTTGCAAAGGAGCCACATGACCTGGACTGGTTCACATCTACTTGAAATGTGGAAGTAAACAAGTGTGCTTCTTTTGAGAAGGCTGTGCCCCTCAGGGCTGAAAAGGGCTGAAGGGGGTTGAATACCCCTCTCCTGACGAAATTCCTCCCCCAATAGTGACCTAAGACTCCCGATAGTGAACGAATTCGTTGTTAAACGAGGATCATAGTCTAAATGGTAGTGGATTTGTGTCAACCATCCTTGATCTTGCATTAATGTCACTTTTATTCCATTTATAACATTTCTGGAATATTTTTTAATGTTTTATACAGCAGTGAAACTGTATTCTATAATAAACAGAATTGAGAACTTCAGCTCTAATATACATTTTAAGTAGGAAAAATTATTGGTCAGAGAGCCCATCGTAAAGTCTGAGGTCATCGATAAAACGAGTATGTCGCTTAAGTGAGGAAGGCTTGTATAATTGTAAGTTCAATGTCCGTGATGAATTATGTATTTTTTTAACTTCTTAAGACTATAACTACAACCAGAAGATAATTATATTCATACCTTAATTGTGGGTGCTGGTGTTTGTGGATGATTGTTAAAGAGAGTGAGAAAGTTATGCTGTGGCCAACTGGGCTTGGGTGGATAATAGAGTACTCATTCGATGGTTGTACTGGAAGTGTGCATAAAGTCTTAAATGGATTTTCTGTTCTGGTTTTACCCTGGCAGTACATTTTTCAACTGACGGTGAAGGTATCAGCTGCTCTAGACACCGTTTCCAGGGTCCTCTTCAGTGCAAAAGTCTAACCTTTAATTCATCAGTAAATTCAGCCAAGTCATTCAGACCAAGTCCAGTCAATTTAGTACATAAAGTCAGTCCAATCAGTAAGCCAGTTAGTCTGTAATCAGTCAAGACAGTAACTCAGTCCAATCAGTAATTCATTCAGTAAAGTCATCAGTAAGCAGCAAAGTCATGTAAGTCATTCAAGTCCGTAATTCATTCAGTCACGTCATTAAGTCATCCAGTCAAGTTAGCCAAGTTTACATCAGACACTCAAGTAAGTAAGTCAGTGAGTTAAGTCAGTAAGACAGCCCAAGTCTGAGGTCAAGCAAGATCAGTGAGTCGTATCAGTCAAGGTCAGTAAGTCAGTCAGTTAAGTCAGTCAGTAAGACAGCCAAATCTGTAAGTCAGTCAAGTCAGTAAGTAATTCAGTTAAGGTCCGTCAATCAATTCAGTAAGTCATTCAGTCAAGTCAGATTAAGTCAGACACTCACATAGTAAGTCAGTAAACAGACAAGTCTGTAATCTTCAAATCAGTAAGTCATTCTGTCGAGTCAATAAGCAAGTCAGTAAGTTAGTCAGTTAAACAGTCAAGACAGGCCAAGCCACTAATCAGCCAGTCAAGTCAGTAAGGTCCTTCAGTCAAGTAAGCAAGTAATCAAGTCAGTAAGGTCAGTCCTATCAGTAAGGTCAGTCAGGCCATCAGTGAAGTCGTAAGTCAGTCATTTAATTCAGTAAGTCAAATTCAAATTCAAATTTCAAAGTTTAATCTCTATAAGATTACAATGCAGAGTATTTTACAGAATTTGGTTATTGTGTGGTTTTACATGTAGTAAAATAATAATTACAGAGTGTACCACAAGAACACCTAGCAAGGCTCAGGCATTTCGGGCAAACTTAGATTAAATCTTAGTTTAAAAATATTACAAAATTATGAGGTAGTTGGTATTATGGCTAAGTGACTAAATACTTGTTTGTGAGTTTAGCAATGTGAATGCATTTGTTTTGGCAACAAGACATAGTTTTTTCAGTATTGGAGTATCACAGGCCAACTTTTGACCCTAGTTAAGATTCATTATTTTGAGAATGAGATTGATATTTCTGTTTATGGTCAAATGGGTGAGTGAGTGTAAAGTGTTAACCACCAGAGGTATTCGTGTAATTATTGACTGGGTGTATCAGGTTATGATACGATGTAATTCTGAAGGTATTTTAATGAAGGTGATGAATGAGTCTGCAGTTATAATTTTCAGGGTAGGGGGTTCAGATTTTAGGGCCTGGACATACATTGAATTTTTGTAAAGTATAGTCGGACACGGGGAATGTCATAGAGATGTTTGTGACTGGTGTATGTGCCTGTGGGTTACTGTCGCAACTATCAAGAAAGCAATTTCGGTCAAGTTAAATAATGGAATATAAGGTCCTGAATATGTAGTTGCATCAGTAGAAAGTGTGGATAGTAACTGAACCAGGAGTAATTCAGATCTATGAAGAGTGGGGGGGAGTTGCCAGGGATGAATTAAGTGATTATTCTTACTGGCGGCCTTTTTGTGGGTTATTATTGGCTTAGGTGTTTGCTGCAGTTGAACCCCACGCACAGAAAGCAAAGTGAGGTATGGATATAAAAGTGAAAGGTATAGTGGAGGGAAGGTGCAGTTTGGAGACACGAACTTATCGTATCTTGGAGAGGTTCCCAACCGATTTTGGACACTTTTTTGGTTATGTGTATGGCTAGGGTGCTGAAATTCACTAGGTTGTTGTCGAGGTATAGGCCCTAGGAATATGCCCTCATTATGCCCTGGCAATAGAGTGTTTTCGCTCATAATGTTAATTTTGCACATCTCCTGCTCTGCTACCAAAACAAATGTAGTAGGTTTTGACAATGTTAAGCGTAATTTATTGGCTGTCAACCAGTCGATATTTTGATCAGCTCCTCATAAAATGGAGTTTGACGGTGGCAAGATTAGGGTGAGAGATAAATAAGCAAGTGCTTGGCCCCTTATACCATAATAGTCAAGTGTGTGGAGAGGAGCCGTGGTCTACTTTGTCCAAAAGCTTTTCTTAGGTCAATAAAAATTCCTAAAGGATAATTTCATATTTTCCAATGCTGGTGTTAAGCCATCAGCAATTTTCTATGATTGTGTCGTTAGTGCTTTTATTTTTCCTGAATCCAAATTGCAGGGGTTGAGTAGTTTTGTACCATTATAAATGAATATAGTCTCCTTGCATGAGTTTCTCAAAGATTTTGGAAGCAATGTAAGTTTTGATATTGGCCTATAGTTTTTTAAAAATGTAGGGTCACCACCTCTAATTTGGTGTAACCCTTGCGTCTTGAGTAGGGGGTTTCGGGAAGTGCAGTTTTCTAGTGACTTGTTAAAAAGTCATGAGATAGCATGTCAAGAGACGGGCAGCTCTCTTCTACACACTAATGCGGGACATGAGACAGATTCCCTGAGTTATTTTTAATGTGACTTTATAACTCTCGGTGACTTCCATGGGCTCAGTTGAGAAAGACAGAAGGAAAATTTGGGAAATATCCTATCTAGGAAGTCCCCGGCATGGCATTGGTGCGGGGGATTTTATTGGCAAGATTAGAACCTATAGTTGAAAGAAGTTCCGTTTATCTTGTTTAGCTGTTGTCTTGGGATGCAGTGGATGTTTTTCATAATGATTAGTTAGGCAATATTCTTGTTTTTTTTTCAGTTTGTGGGCCCTGGAATCTGAGAGAGGTTTTTCCAGTCTTTTTTATATCTTCCTCTTGGGGTCAACTGAAATCTACTGGAGTAGTATAGTTGTGTTGACTTTCTTTAATACTTTTGGTGAGGACTGATGAAATAGTGTTTAAGACTATCTTTGTGTATTAAGCCCTGTCTAATATTGTTTTTCATATTGGTGTTTTCTTATCAATGGAATTCAGAATTGGGGTCTTGGTTACCAATGGCAACCAAGTCGTAATGTTTGTGATCAGTTTCGTATTTATAGGACAATGTTTTGTTGTGTAGTCCTAAGTAATTGTTAAGAAAAAATGTCCTGTCCCCCAGTCATCAATACTATGGCAATGGAGAATTCTGTAGGCCAGTCAACAGACTCAAGGTCACAGTGGAACTTCCTTATTGAGGCCTCAACATGGAGTCTACCTAAACGTTTGTTTGTATTCATAGTGGTGGTTTTTCTAATGTTTTGTCAGAGGAAGGTAGGGAGTGGTCTGTAGTGCTATCTGTGATTACCCTGATATCAGGGGTGCTAGTATATTGGTCCATATGTGTCTATTATGGTTGCACTTGTTTCAGTGAGCCTGGTGTGGTTTAGTTTTATTGTTGGTATGAGAAGTGTTGTTGTTCATATTGTATGATAAATCAAGTTTCAGGCTGATCAACTAGTAGGCCAAGGATGATGTTGAAGTTCTCCAGCTAAGAGAAGTGGTGCTTTTCATTTGTCTGTTTGTTATTAGGTGCCTTTAGTTCTCACTGAAATTTGGGAAGTATATTGTGGGATTATCCTGTAAATTGCACCGGATAGTTATAGGCTCTTAAGTTTTTAATAGTAACATTAGAAAAAATGTATTCTCCATATTCATCACTAAAGCAAGATGGGTGCTAATACAAGATAATTGTTAGAGTACTAGAATGCAATACCCCCCCAACTTGGTATGGTCTGCAGTTTTTGTGGATTGCCTGTGTATCCGGAAGAGGGTAGATATCTATTATGTCCTGCTAAAGCCAGGTCTCATAAAGAATATCAGAGAAGGGATCCTTTAGTGATTCAAGGAGTGCCAGGAGAGTCTTCATAGTGTTTGCTTCAGGACCAAATGTTGTAGTTATACTGATAGACTTTTAGCAATAGCTTAGGATAGTGCTGGCTTTTGATGTCTGTGTAGTAAAGGCAGTTCCTTCCAAATAGTTTTGATTGAGTCAATTATGGAGGTTTAGATCGTGATTCAACGTGATCAATCATCTTCTAGGTTTAAATTATGGTTATTTATATCCTGAGTTGTGGGTTTGAGTTTTAGTACTATTATCTGTAGTGGGTGGGAAGTTTGGACAAGTGTATAGCAATAGCATTTTTGTCATGTAGATATAGTCACTAATGGCACATAATGAAGTTGGAGTTTGGTCCCTATGTGTTGTGCTGAGAGCTAAAGTACAACTAAGGTAAAACTAATAATAAAAATACAAATTAAAAATAGCACAGAACTCACACTAGTAATTATCACTGATGGTCTAATATACTGAATTTGATATTGACTATGGGGGTATTGAGCAAGAAAATGTGCTATCTTAAACAACCAGAGTATTATTCTAATGATATAAAAAAAGGCACAAGACACTCAAATGTAATTGCACTAAGGTGTTATATAAGTTGTTTACAAGATTAGAGGTATAATTGAAATATTCACTATTGCACACACAATATAGTCACAAAGATATGAAAACAATCTTCGAAAGGATTATATAATATAAACCTAATAATATAAAAATACAAATTGAAATTGTAAACTTGCAATTGCACAGAAGTCTGGTATAGGTTGTTGACAAGATCCAAGAGTAAAACTAGATTTAAATTGAACAAAATAAAATCACAAATAAAAGTACCAAAGGAATAAAAAGGCCTTAAAAAAAAAACAATGGCAATGTCTTGGTTATAATATGATTGTAAGATGGTAACAGGTGCACAGGTACACAGGTACAACAAGTGCACAGGTAACACAGTACAAAGGAAATATAAAGATTGGAGTTGAATATACAACTTGAAATTTGGCAACAAAATGTTATGGGAAGTATAAAATAATGATTAATGTACAAAATTAAAATTGACTGGTAGTAATTATGTGTTTAATAAAAGTTAGTAAGTAATAATGATTACAAAATAAGTGATAAAGTATTGTTTATTTCTTTCAAAATTGCACTGGTAGTTATACTTGAGGTTATTTGGCAGTACAAGGAAATTAAGAGTACTCTAAAGATAGTAAATTTGGTAATAAAAAACTGGTTAAGGGTAATTAGACTAGTAACTGTTATTAAATGATGACAAAAATGTTAAGAGTAAATTGTAGTGAAGTAAAAAATGGTAATTATTAAATTAAGTAAGTAATATCAATTGAAAGTATTTTAAAAAATAGGTAGTAATATGGACAGAGAAAGTATCGATTCAGCAAAATTTAAGCAAACAATTAAGGTTTTTAAATAAAAAATTAGATAAGGTGACTTATGCTTACTAGTAAAATCACAAATGAGGCAGTTGATTATTTAATTACTAAGAGATTGTACTACGAGATTGAACAATAATGGAGCAAAACATACACTACATTACGTAGGCTTTTAGGTTGGACATTTAGTTATTCTCTGTAAGATCAATATCCCTGAGAAATCGTGATATATCATTCTCGTTCGTGATTGTGTACAGTTGACCTACATTTGTTTCCTAACTAGAATTTTCCCATCCAGTGTGAAGCATTGGTGTAAGTGTGTCATTATTCTCCCGCTTAAGTTTTCTGACTCTATACAGGAGGTTCTGACGTTTTTTGGTAAAACACTCGTTTATGTATACCTCTTTCTTTACTTTAATAAATGCAATAATTAAGTCTTTTTTCCTGTCATGTGAGTGGAATCTAAGCATAACACTTTTCTACCATGGGATCCTAGTAACCTGGCTTCTTTTATTTCTGACTCTGGTACAATAACACTTGTTTGGTCCTTTATGATCTGCAGAGTAATTTCTTTACTGTTTGGTTCATATCACTGGGAAAAAGTGGACTGTTAACTATTACTGCGTCCGATAGTTTATCTTGCTCGGTTTTATCTTCTAGGAGAGCAAAGTAGTCACTGAACTGGTTATCTAAGTTGTTCTTCCATTCTTTTACTGCTTCTTCAACCTTTGTATTAAGAGATATTATTTGTTGGGTATGGCTATCTATGACTGTTTGGATGGTCTTGTCACAGTTAGTCATTCCTGGTGTTGATAACTTTTGTTCAAGACTGAGGATTTTGTTCTCGAGTTGTGTCATCCTGGTGTCTTGTTAGTGTCTCTCGAAGATTCATATTTTCAATAACTAAGGTGGAGATGCATGTCTTTAGGGTATCTGGATCGTTGGTCATACCGAGAGTACTTGGTAGTTGAATCCGGGGAAGAGGGGGGGG
>NC_069483.1:1403812-1413812 GCF_026875155.1 Cherax quadricarinatus
TTTTGGGATAACCAGGGGGTTACTGTTGGCTGCAGCAACCGACGAAAGAAAAAACAGGGTTGATCGGGTTGACCGGGGGGACTATTGGTCTGACCACTAGGCTTTTACGAGCTGCATGAAACCCTGACAACCAATAACAGCATGGTGGTCGGGTACTGAAAAAGGGACTATTGGCGATCCCCAGGTGTTACTTTTGGCTGCATGAAACCCTGACATACGAACAACAGCCTGTCGGTCAAGTCGATCAGGGGATATTGGTTGATCCCCGGGCTCTTACTGTTAGGCATGCACCTGACTTCCAATAACAGCAGGGCGGGTCGGTACTGAAAAAGGGGGGGATTTGGTCTGATCAACAAGGCTGTTACTCTTGGCTGCATGCAACCTGACATACGAACAACAGCCTGTCTGGTCAAGTACTGACCAGGGGACTATTGGTCTGATCCACCAGGCTCTTACTGTTAGCTGCATGCAAAATGGCATACGAACAACAGCCTGGCTGGTCAGGCTGTTGTTCGTATGTCGTATGCAGCGTTGTTTTGGGCATTATTGGGCATTTAAAGGCTCTATGGTGTTACCAGGGGCGGCCCACCCTCCCCATTACGACGCCACTGGATTTATACCACATGTTGTTGGTTACAATAATATATATATGTTGCTCGTGGACTAGTACACCAAACAGGGATGTGAATGAAAATTATCCTAGAATCTCCCATAACACCAAATGACCTTGGATGGTGGTAAAACAGCTAGCTCTGCTGGTTGCGCTTTCTTTGTAGGATTGGGAGGTCCTTGTGAGCTAAAGCTTCATGTGGTTCTAGCTCACCATGAGGCAGGCCAGTACAACATGGGTTCGAATCCTTGGCTAGTGCAGTGTTATTGAATATATAAATATATATTATATATATATTATATATATTATATATATATATATATTATATATATTATTTATTTATATATATATTTATATATATTATATATATATATATATATATAATATATATATATATATATATTATATAATATATATATATATATTTATTATTATCACACTGGCCGATTCCCACCAAGGCAGGGTGGCCCGAAAAGAAAAACTTTCACCATCATTCACTCCATCTACTGTCTTGCCAGAAGGTGCTTTACACTACAGTTTTAAACTGCAACATTAACACCCCTCCTTCAGAGTGCAGGCACTGTACTTCCCATCTCCAGGACTCAAGTCCGGCCTGCCGGTTTCCCTGAACCCCTTCATAAATGTTACTTTGCTCACACTCCAACAGCTCGTCAGCATTAAAAACCATTTGTCTCCATTCACTCTATCAAACACACTCACGCATACCTGCTGGAAGTCCAAGCCCCTCGCACACAAAACCTCCTTTACCCCCTCTCTCCAACCTTTCCTAGGCCGACCCCTACCCCGCCTTCCTTCCACTACAGACTGATACACTCTTGAAGTCATTCTGTTTCGCTCCATTCTCTCTACATGTCCGAACCACCTCAACAGCCCTTCCTCAGCCCTCTGGACAAACAGTTTTGGTAATCCCACACCTCCTCCTAACTTCCAAAACTACGAATTCTCTGCATTATATTCACACCACACATTGCCCTCAGACATGACATCTCCACTGCCTCCAGCCTTCTCCTCGCTGCAACATTCATCACCCACGCTTCACACCCATATAAGAGCGTTGGTAAAACTATACTTTCTTACATTCCCCTCTTTGCCTCCAAGGACAAAGTTTTTTGTCTCCACTAACCCCTAATTTGCACCACTCACTCTTTTTCCTTCATCAATTTTTATGTTTCACCTCATCTTTATAGACCCATCCGCTGACACGTTCCAACCCCCCCAAATATCTGAATACTATATATATATAATATATATATATATATATATAATATATATTATTTATTTTATATATATATATATTTTTATATATATATATATATATATATATATATTGTAAATACATCTAATTTTTTCTCATTTTTCTAAATATCTCTTGTTCATCTTTATTTCTTCTATTGTCCAAGGGGAAGTGGAAAAAGAATCTTTCCTCCGTAAGCCATGCGTGTCGTATGAGGCGACTAAAATGCCGGGAGCAATGGGCTAGTAACCCCTTCTCTAGACACTTACTAAAAAAGAGAAGAAGAAAAACTTTATAAAACTGGGATGCTTAAATGTGCGTGGATATAGTGCGGATGAAAAGAAACAGATGATTGCTGATGTTATGAATGAAAAGAAGATGGATGTCCTGGCCCTAAGCGAAACAAAGCTGAATGGGGTAGGGGAGTTTCGGTGAGGAGAAATAAATGGGATTAAATCTGGAGTATCTGAGAGAAATAGAGTTAAGGAAGGGTAGCAATAATGTTGAAGGATCAGTTATGGAAGGAGAAAAGAGAATATGAAAGTGTAAATTCAAGGATTATATGGATTAAAGTAAAGGTTGGATGCGAAAAGTGGGTCATGATAAGTGTGTATGCACCTGGAGAAGAGAGGAACGTAGAGGAGAGAGAGGGATTTTGGGAGATGTTAAGTGAATGTATAGGAACCTTTGAACCAAGTGAGAGCGTAATTGTGGTAGGGGACCTGAATGCTAAAGATAAGATAAGATAAGATTTCGTTCGGATTTTTAACCCCGGAGGGTTAGCCACCCAGGATAACCCAAGAAAGTCAGTGCGTCATCGAGGACTGTCTAACTTATTTCCATTGGGGTCCTTAATCTTGTCCCCCAGGATGCGACCCACACCAGTCGACTAACACCCAGGTACCTATTTGCTGCTAGGTGAACAGGACAACAGGTGTAAAGAAACGTGTCGAAATGTTTCCACCCGCCGGGAATCGAACCCGGGCCCTCCGTGTGTGAAGCGGGAGCTATAGCCACCAGGGTGTGGTAGTTAAGTTTGGGGTGCCAGGTGTAAATGATAATGGGAGCCCTTTGATTGAACTTTGTATAGAAAGGGCTTCATTTATAGGTAATGCATATTTTAAGAAAAAGAGGATAAATAGGTATACAAGATATGATGGAGGGCGAAATGACAGTAGTTTGTTGGATTATGTATTGGTAGATAAAAGGCTGTTGAGTAGACTTGAGGATGTACATGTTTATAGAGGGGCCACAGATATATCAGATCACTTTTTAGTTATAGCTACACTAAAAGTAAAAGGTAGATGGGATATAAGGAGAATAGAAGAATCAGGGAAGAGAGAGGTGAAGGTTTATAAACTAAAAGAGGAGGCAGTTGAGGTAAGATATAAACAGCTATTGGAGGATAGATGGGCTAATGAGAGCATAGGTAATGGGGTAGAAGAGGTATGGCGTAGGTTTAAAAATGTAGTGTTAGAGCGTTCAGCAGAAATTTGTGGTTAGAGGAAAGTGGGTGCAGGAGGGAAGAGGAGCGATTGGTGGAATGATGATGTAAAGAGAGAGTAGTAAGGGAGAAAAAGTTAGCATATGAGAAGTTTTTACAAAGTAGAAGTGATGCAAGGAGGGAAGAGTATATGGAGAAAAAGAGAGAGGTTAAGAGAGTGGTGAAGCAATGTAAAAAGAGAGCAAATGAGAGAGTGGTGAGATGTTATCAACAAATTTTGTTTAAAATAAGAAAAAGTTTTGGGAGTGATATTAACAAGTTAAGAAACCCAGAGAACAGGTGGATTTGTCATTTAAAAATAGGAGGGGGAAGGTTATTAAATGGAGATTTTGAGGTTTTGGGGAAGATGGAGGAATTTTTTGGGGAAAATTTGTTAAATTTTATGAAAAATGGGGAAGCTGTGTTTTTCGTGTATGGGGAAAGGGGGGAAATAACTTCTTGTAGGGGGGAGGAAGACCCCGTTGTAAAGTGTGGGGGAATTTCGTGAGGTATAGGAAAAAAAAAAGGGGGAAAAGGCACCGGGGATTGAGGGGAAAAGATAAAAATTTTTAAAAAGAGGGGGGGAAATTTTAGTTTTGGAGGGGTTTGGGCAATTTTTTAAATAAATGTTAAAGGGGGAAAAGGTTTACCTGGGAAAGGGCAAGAGCATCATTTTTTCCTTAGTATAAAGGAAAAAGGGGAAAAAAAAGGAGATGAAAAAAATTTAAGGGGGAAAAGTTTTGTTGATGTACCTGGAAAAAGTGTAGGGTTTAGATTTTAAAATGAAAAAATTTAAAGAGTAAGACGGGAGAAAAAAGGATACAAGAAAAAGGGGGCTTTGGGAAAAGGAAGGGGGTTTTGGCAGGTGTTTACAGTGAAACATAAAAGTGAACAGTATTTAAAAAGGGCTAAAGAGGTTTTTGGGGCATTTTTTGTTTTGGGAAAAGGGGCGGTAGACAGGGTGGATGGGGGGGCCCAATGGGGGATTTTTGCAAGTGTATGGTTGGGGAGGTGGGGTTTCTGAAAGCATGAAGATTTTTTAGGGAGGATAGTGGGGCTCAATTTAAGAGTATGTAGGAAAGGGAAAATTATTTCCTTTAGTAAAAGTAGGCCCTTTGACAAGGATTTTGATTTACCGTTGTTGCTTAATATATTTATAGATGGGGTTTAAGAAATAAAAACGAGGGTTTTTTGACAAGGCTGGAGGTTTTAAAAAAAAAGAATCACACACAAATTTGGGGGTTTTTCACAGCTCTCTTTTTTGATCCCCTGTCTCTTGGGATTTGAAGAAAGTTGCAGAGAATTTTGGTGAATTTGGTAGGGGGTGCAAAAGGGAAAAAATTAAAAATGAAAACAGGGAAAAAGTAAGGTTCAAAGGATAACAAAAAGATTAAGGTGATGAAAGAATTGAATATCAGATTGGGGGGAGAGAGAAATGGAGGAGGTGAATGTATTCAGATATTTGGGAGTTGACGTGTCAGCGGATGAGTCTAGAAAGATGAGGTGAATCATAGAATTGATGAGGGAAAAAGAGTGAGTGATGCACTTAGGAGTCTGTGGAGACAAAGAACTTTTTCCCCTTGGGAGGCAAAGAGGGAAATGTAATGAGAGTAAGTTTTACCAACGCTCTTATATGGGTGTGAAGCATGGGTAAATGAATGTTGCAGCGAGGAGAAGGCTGGAGGCAGTGGAGATGTCATGTCTGAGGCAATGTGTGGTGGAATATAATGCAGAGAATTCGTAGTTTGGAAGTTAGGTGGAGGTGCGGGATTACCAAAACTTTGTCCAGAGGGCTGAGGAAGGTTGTTGGGGTGGTTCGGACATGTAGAGAGAATTTAGCGAAACAGAAATGACTTCAAGAGTGTATTTGTCTTTTAGTGGAAGGATGGGGGGGTAGGGTCGGCCTAGGAAAGGTTGGAGAGAGGGAGAAAAGGGAGTTTTGTGCGCGAGGGCTTGGACTTCCAGCAGGTATGCATGAGCGTGTTTGATAGGTGTGAATGGAGACAAATGGTTTTTTAATACTTGAAAGTGCTGTTGGAGTGTGAGCAAAGTAAAAATTTATGAAGGGTTCAGGGAAACCGGCAGGCCGGGCTTGAGTCCTGGAGATGGAAGTACAGTGCCTGCACTCTGAAGGAGGGGTGTTAATGTTGCAGTTTAAAACTGTAGTGTAAAGCACCCTTCTGGCAAGACAGGATGGAGTGAATGAGGTGAAAGCTTTCTTTTCGGGCCAAACCCCGCCTTGGTGGGAATCGGCCAGTGTGAAAATAAATAATAAAATAAATAAATTATTATTATAAATAAATTTTAAAAAGATTTTTTTTATATATATATATATAAAATTTTATATATGAATATATATATATATTTTATATATATATATTATATATGATATATTATATATATATATTATATTATATATTATATAATATTATATATATATATATATATAAATATTTATATATTTATATAAATATTATATATATAATATATAATTATATATTATTTATATATAATATATAATATAAATATATAAAATATTTATATAAAATATTTATATATATATAAAAATATATATTAAAATATATATATATATTTTAAAAAATATATATATATAAAAATATATAAATATATATATATATATATATATATATTATATATATATATATATATATATATATATATTATATATATATATTTTATATATAATATATATATATAATATTTATATATTTTATATATATATATATATATATATATAAATATATATATAATATAATATATATATATATAATAATATTATATTTTATATATATATATATATATTATATATATAATAAATATATATATTTATATATATATATAAAATTATAAATATATAATATATATATATATATATATATTTATAATTTTATATATAATATAAAATATATATAAATATATAATAATATATATTTTATTTATATATATAATATATATTTATATATATATATATATATATTTTTATTTTAAAATATATATATATATATATATATATTTTATATATATATAATATATAATATATAAAAATTAAATATAAAAATTAATATTATATATATTATATATAATGCAAAAAACCACCGAAAAATTGAAAATTTTTCCAATTCTTTCAAGATTCATTTCAAATAATGTTACTTGGGTTTTTTTGATTATAAAAAATTGAAATTTTTCTATTCTCAGAAGGGTTTTTCATACGAAAATCCGTTTTCGGACCTTTGTTTAAAATTTTGATAGATAAAAAACCCCCTGGACCCCCGAAGCACGCCTTTTGGCCCTAGCGAAACAAATCCCGCATAGCGAACGTTTGTTCGCCAAAATTTTTCCCCCGCATAGTGGACAAAAACCCCCTCGCGCCCTTTCGTCCAAGACCGCCATTTTTACCACCCAGCCCCGCGTAACATTCAAGAACCCCGGAATATTTCGTATTATTACAGGTTTTCGGTGCTGTTTCGGGAAAATAAGTGCCGGGCCCCCCAAAGAAAGCTTTAGTCCCCAACCCCTGTGGTAAAAAGGGGGGAAAATTAGTATGGAAATTAAAAAATTTTAAAGGGGTTTTGGGGGTAAAAACCCTGAGAACCCTTCCACTTGGGGAACCATTGTGCCTACTTCAAAAATTAAAGGAAATGTGTCCCAAGGGGGTTGAACTGAAAAACCTTTATGGATGAAAAAAAACCCTGAACAGCTGTTGCAAGCCGTGCGGTGACTATTTCAATGACAATGTTAGGCCCATTTTAACAATCGAAAGGAACGGGGGGTACAGAGCTCTTTTACAGATTTGTTGTGCGACAGAGGTCAGTGACTCGGAAGTTGGTCCTAGTGGCATTTAAAAAAAAGAAGGGAAATAACCCCCCGGGAAAAGGGCTTTTACCTCCCAATCCTAATGGAAGGGTTCCCCCTTTTAAAAAAACAAAAACTCTCTCTCCCCCCCTCCCATCCCATCAAACATCACCAGATCTTCAATAAAAATAAGTGGGCATGTAATTGTGCATGCCTTTTTCATTTGTGTGACAAAATTAACATTTTTTTTGGTAAAAAAAATTTTTTTTTTACTTTTTGGGGGTCTTGCACGGATTAATTTTATTTTCCAATTTTTTCTTATGGGGAAAATTTAATTGGGATAGCGAACTTTCGCATAAACGACCACCCTCTTTTCACGGATTAAATTCGCTATGCGGGGGGCCACTTATATATATATATAATTATATTTATATATATATATAATATATATTATATAAATATATATATATATATAATATAATATAATATTTATATATATTTTTTTTTTTTATTACACACCGGCCCATTCCCCCAAGGCGGGTGGCCCGAAAAAGAAAAACTTTCACCATCTTCACTCCCCCACTGTCTTGCCAAAGGGGCTTCACACTACAGTTTTTAAACTGCAACATTAACACCCCTCCTTCAAGGCGGGACTTACTTCCCATCTCCCGGGCTCAAGTCCCGGGTGCCGGGTTTCCCCAACCCTTCATAAAAGTTACTTTGCTCAATCCAAAACACGTCAAGTATTAAAAACCATTTGTCTCCTTTCACTCCATCAAACACCTCCGCATCCCTGCGGAAGTCCAACCCCCCGCACACAAAACCCCCTTTTACCCCCCCCCCAACCCTTCCTACCCACCCCTACCCCCCTTCCTTCCACTACAACTGATACCTTTTTAAGTATTCTTTTTCGCTCCTTTCTCTCTCATGCCCGAACCACCTCAAAACCCTTTTTCTCCCCCGGGACAACTTTTTTTGGAAATCCCGCACCTCCTCCTAACTTCCAACTACAATTCCTGCATTATATTCACACCACACATTGCCCTCAAATGACATCTCCACCCCTCCACCCTTTCTCCCGCGCAACTTTATCACCCACGCTTCACACCCATATAAGAGCGTTGGTAAAACTACCCCTCATCTTTCCCCTCTTTGCCTCCGGACAAATTTTTGTCCCACAACTCCAATGCACCACTCACTCTTTTTTCCCTCCAATTCATATTCCCTCATCTTTTCATAGCCCCACCGCTGACCGTCCCCTCCCAAATATCTGATACTTTCACCTCCCCATACCTCTCCCCCCAATCTGATTTTAAATCTTTCATCACCTAATTTTTTGTTATCCCATAACCTTTTCTCTTTTTCCCGTTTTCACCTTTTTTTTTCTTCTTTTGCACACCCAAACCCAAAACATCCCCCAACTCTGCAACCCTTCAGAATCCCCAAGACACAGTTCATCAGCAAAAGCAGTGTGACAACTCCCACTTTGTGTTGGGGTTCTTTATCTTTTAAATCCAGCCTCGCCAAAACCCCCGCTTTTTCTTCTCTTAAAAACCCCCCTATAAATATATTTAAAAAACCACGGGACACCAATCCTGTCAAGCCCACTTTTTATGGGGAAAAAAATTTTCCCTTTCCTACATCTCTAACTTAGCCCTTTTTCCCGAAAAACTCTTCATTTTCATAACCTACCCCCTACACCAATACATTTGCAACATCTCCACATTGCCCCCTATCCCCCCTGTCTTTCCCTTTTTTTTCCCAAAACCCAGAATGCCACAAAGACCTCTTTACCTTTATCAAATCCTTTTCACTTAATTTTTTACGTAAACACCGGGTCCACACCCCCCCCTACCTTCCAAAGCCTCCTTGTTCATCTCTATCCTATTTCCGTCTTACTCTTAATTCTTTAAATTAAAACTTACCATAAACTTTCCCCCCAAACAGACAAACCCCAAATTTTTTTTTGGGGGGGGGGGGGGGGTTTCCCCTTTTTTTTTTTTTTTGCCTTATAAAAAGGAACTATGCATGCTCTTCCCAATCCCTGGGTTCCTTACCCTCTTCCATACTTTATTAAAATAATTGCACCAACCCCCAAAAACTATACCCCCACCTGTTTAACACTTTCTTTTTCCCCATAAATCCCGGTGCCTTACCCCCTTTCATTTTACCTATGCCTCACGAACTTCCCCCACACCACAACTGGCTTTCCTCCCCCCTAAAAGATGTTATTCCCCCTTTGCCCATAACGAAATCTGCTTCCCACTTCATAAACCCTTAAAAAAATTCCTAAAAATTTCCTTCCATTTTCCCCAATACCTAACTCTCCATTTAATAACTCTCCTCTCCTATTTTTAACTGACAAATCCATTTTGTTCTCAAAGGCTTTCTTAACTTGTTAACTCACCCAAAACTTTTTTATTTTCAACAAAATTGTTGATAACATCTCACCCACTCTCTCATTTGCTCTCTTTTTACATTTGCTTCACCACTCTCTTAACTTCTCTCTTTTTCTCCATATACTCTTCCCTCCTTGCATCACTTCTACTTTGTAAAAACTTCTCATATGCTAACCTTTTCTCCCTAACTACCTCTTTACATCATCATTCCACCAATCGCTCCTCTTCCCTCCTGCACCCACTTTCCTGTAACCACAATCTTCTGCTGAACACTCTAACACTACATTTTTAAACCTACCCCATACCTCTTGGGACCCCATTGCCTATGCTCTCATTAGCCCATCTATCCTCCAATAGCTGTTTATATCTTCCCCTAACTGCCTCCTCTTTTAGTTTATAAACCTTCACCTCTCTCTTCCCGATGCTTCTATTCTCCTTGT
>NC_069483.1:1418812-1608710 GCF_026875155.1 Cherax quadricarinatus
TAGGTAAACAGTATTTAGAAAAGAGTAAAGAGGTTTTTGTGGCATTTATGGATTTGGAAAAGGCATATGATGGGGTGGATAGGGGGGGCAATGTGGCAGATGTTGCAGGTATATGGTGTAGGAGGTAGGTTACTGAAAGCAGTGAAAGTTTTTACGAATAGTGAGGCTCAAGTTAGAGTATGTAGAAGAGAGGGAGATTATTTCCCAGTAAAAGTAGGCCTTAGACAAGGATGTCTGATGTCACCATGGTTTTCAATATATTTATAGATGGAGCTGTAATAAGTGAATGTGAGGGTGTTAACAAGAGGCACGGAGTTAAACGATGAAGAATCTAACGCAAAGTGGGAGTTGTCCCATTTTCTCTTTGCTGATGACACTGTGCTTTTGGGAGATTCTGAAGAGAAGTTTTATAGGTTGGTTTGATGAATTTGGTAGGGTATGTAAAAGAAGAAAATTAAAAGAAAAATTTACAGAAAGAGTAAGGTTATAAATGAAAAAAAAAGATTAGTGATGAAAATTGGATATCAGATTGGAGGAGAGAGTATGGAGGAGGTGAATGTATTCAGATTTTTAGGAGTATATATATCACAGATGGGTCTATGAAGGATGAGGTGAATCATAGAATTGATGAGGGGAAAAGATGGGTGGGCACTTAAGGAGTCTAATGGAGACAGGAGTTTGTGGAGGAGGGGTTGTTGAGGTGGTTTGGACATGTGAGAGAATTGAACAAACAGAATGACTCCGAGAGTGTATAAATCTCACTGGAAGGAAGGTGTGGTAGCTGTCGGCATAGGAAGGGTTGGAGGGAGGGGTAAAGGGGGTTTTGTTTCGAGGGCTTGGACTTCCAGCAAGCGTGCCTGAGTGTATTTGATAGGAGTGAATTGAGACAAATGGTTTTAATACTTGATGTGCTGATGGAGTGTGAGCAAATATTTATAAAGGGGTTTTTCAGGGAAACCGGCAGGCCGGACTTGAGTCCGGGAGAGGGGAAAGTACAGTGACTACACTCTGAAGAGGGTGGTTAATGTTGCAGCTTTATAACCATAGTGTAAAGCACCCTTCTGGCAAGACAGTAATGGAGTGAATGTTTGAGAAAGTTTTTCTTTTTTCGGGCCACTCTGCCTCCTCCGAAGCCGGACGCGGCCCAGTAGGGATGGCCACGCTGAGGCCTGAAACATGAAAGTGGCTGCTCTTGGGCCCCTGGTGGTGTCGATGAGTCTGGAACCCCGTTCTTTAAGGAAACAAGTAGCATTTTTACCCATGATCCCAAGGTCTCTGATCCCACTGGGAAAAATTTGATACTGTTGGCTTATGTCTCTGTACTTGTGGGATCTTGTACTCCTCCCTGTGGAAAGTAGCTCCTCCCTATCACCCGACACTGTGTGATATAGGTATCACCCATGTGGACACACATGTATAGTTCCATGCTAAGAGCTTGCCATTCTTTCCAAGGTAGATGGGAACCCATCAGGGTGGTTTGGTGGGTTGTGGTATTTTTGACTGCTAGTGATCGGGGCTCCCTGTTGGCTAAGCATCCAGCTGTAGCAAGGGTTCTCTTTATGATGTCGTTGGGCCTCATTGTGTCTTGCATGCCAGCCCTTGGTTATGGAACAGTTAAGACCATGTTGACCATATTGGTCGGCTTGTGCACCCCGCAAATCCACGTTTTTTTCCACGTGAAATTGGGACAGCAACTCATAGAGCCACTGCAATATGGAGGGGCTTAGGGGCGAGGCGCGTTCCCATTGCCGATATGGGGAAATGTTT
Organism: Cherax quadricarinatus; assembly: GCF_026875155.1. Taxonomy (NCBI): domain Eukaryota; kingdom Metazoa; phylum Arthropoda; class Malacostraca; order Decapoda; family Parastacidae; genus Cherax; species Cherax quadricarinatus. The sequence continues at coordinate 1,420,580 of NC_069483.1, forward strand.
GGAGGAAGTACCTGGAGTGATGTGCGCTCCACAGCAGGCCAAAGCAGCATGGTTCGAGTCCTTGGCTAGTCGCATTTTTGGTATTGATCAATAAACCCCTTGTTCGTGGGCACAGTAATATAAAATACTGCTCGTTGTATTAGTACACCAAACAGGGACCAGAATGAAATTTGCCAAGAATCATCCCACACCATCGTATATACTTGGGCACGAGTACAACATCCAGTTCTGCTGGATATGCTACTCTTAAGGATTGTATGGTCCAGTGGATTAAGGTGTCATGAGTTTTTCGCTCACCATGAAAGGGAGGCCAAAGCAACATGGTTATTGATCAATGGGTTTAAAAAACCGAGAAGTTTTAAGATTATGACATGCAACATAAGGGAATCTTTATTGGAGAAAAAGTTTCGCCAAAACAGTGGCTTTATCATCCAATACAAAGTAGAAAAGTGTAAGGGAGTAGGAGTTTGAGGTAATCAGTCTCTCAGCCTGGAGTCAATGTGTTCAGTCCATCAATCTTGTAGAATGTACAGCATACTACTGAACACATCGACTCCAGGCTGAGGGACTTATTACCTCAAACTCCTCCTCTCCTTACACCTTTCTACTTTGTATTGGACTGATGAAGCCACTGTGTGGCGAAACGTTTCTTCAATAAAGATTCCCGTATGTTGCAGAAGTGTCTCAATCTTCAACTTGTCGGTTTTTTAAACCATTTATCACATCTGTCAGACACTGCAGCATCATGGGATATTGATACAAAGAATTCTTCAAACTTATCCAACCTTTGGACGAAGACCTACTTCGATTAGTGGATGGTACCAATATGACCCCGCCTCCTCCTGCTTCGCCTCACCTGACTACAGTATATAAGCCACGTCTACGGCCCTATGCTGTACTTTCTACAAGATTGATGGACTGAACACAACGACTCCAGTCTGAGGGACTGATTACCTCAAATTCCTCCTCTCCTTACACCCTTCTGAATTGTATTGGACTGATGAAGGCACTGTGGGAAACATTTATTCAATAAAGAATCCCGTATGTTGCATAAGTGTCTCAATTTTCAATTTGACGGCTTTTTTTTAAGACATTTATCACTCCAGGGATGCCAAGCCCATGATGACACTCTTCAGGTCGCTTGTTCTATCTAGGCTGGAATATTGCTGCACACTAATACCACCTTTCAAGGCAGGTGAAATTCCTGGCCTAGAAAATGTACAGAGAACCTTCATGGCATGCATAACTGAGATCAAACACCTCAATTACTGGGAGTGCTTGAAGTTCCTGAACCTGTTCTCCCTGGAACGCAGGTGGGAGGGATACATGATTATATACACTTGGAAAATCCTAAAGGGACTAGTTCCAAACTTGCACACGAAAATCACTCTCCACAAAAGCAAAAGACTCGGTAGACGTTATAACATCCCCCAATGAAAAGCAGAGGTGTCACTAGCACTTTAAGAGACAACACAATAAGTGTCAGGGGCCAAAGACTGTTCAACTGCCTCCCAGCATACATAAGGGGGATTACCAACAGACCCATGGCTGTCTTCAAGCAGGCACTGGACGAGCACCTAAAGTCGGTATCTGACCAGCCGGGCTGTGGCTCGTACGTTGGATTGCATGCAGCCAACAGTAACAGCCTGTTTGATCAGGCCCTGATCCACCATGAGGCTGGTCACAGACCGGGCCTCGGGGGCGTTGACCCCCGGAACTCTCTCCAGGTAAACTCCAGGTAAACTCCCCGGATGATTTGAATAGACTTATGCAGTGGTCTGGAAGTGGCAGATGCGGGTTTTAAAATTGACAAATGCAAAGTTCTAATGTTGGACAGAAAATAACCAGCCACATATAAAAATAAATATGTTTGATATTAATATTATGGATTGCAAAAAGGATTTAGGAGTTCTGGTTAGCAGTAATCTGAAACCAAGACAACAGTACATTAGTGTTCGCAATAAAGCTAACAGAATCCATGGCTTCATAGGAAGAAGTATAAATAATAGAAGTTCTCAGGTTGTTCTTCAACTCTATATATCTTTGGTTAGGCCTCATTTAGATTATGCTGTACAGTTTTGTTACCATATTACAAATGGATATAAATTCCTGGAAAACGTAAAAGGAGGAAAGGCAAAGTTGATCCCATGTATCAGAATCTTTTCTAAGAGGATAGAATGAGGGGCCCCGAATCTGCACTCCCTAGAACGGCGTAACTTAGGGGGGGGATATAATTGAGGTGTATGATGGAAAACAGGAAATTTAAAAAGGGGGATGTAAATAACGTGCTAAAAATATCTGTCAAAGACAGGACTGGAAGCATTGGCTTTAAATTGGAAAAATTCAGATTCTGGAAGGAAGTAGGAAAGCACTGGTTTGGTAATAGAGTTGTGGATATGTGGACAATTCCCGAGTACCGTCATAGAAGCTTAGACGTTGTGTAGCTTCAAAAATTAGTAGGATAAATACATGAGTAGTGTGTACTACTAGGTCGGATGCAGTGCTCCTCCCTTATGTGACGTGTCTGACCTCACTGGGTTAAGGCATTGGCTTAAGCTGGTGGAAGAATTGGACCTGTCTTCCACTGGCCATTAGGCCTGTTACAGTGTTTCTTTTGTTTTTTCTTTTTTTTATAATGGCCGGAGAAGTGGCTTATTGCTGTAGTCAGGTGAGTCGAAGCAGGAGGATTTTGGGATCATAGTAGAACCTTCTACTAGTCTAACTAGTCTTCTCCAAAGGATGGACAAGTATTGAAAATTCTTTGTATCAAGATCCCATGATTTGCAGTGTCTGACAGTTGTGATGAATGCTTTTGAAAACCACAAGTTGGAGATTGAGACACTTATGGGAATCTGTATTAAGAAACGTTCGCCATGCAGTGACTTCATCAGTCCAATGCAAAGTAAAATGATTAAGGATGAGGAGCTTGAGGTAATCAGTCCCTCAGCCTGGAATCGATGTGTTCAGTCCCATCACTCTTGTAGAAAGTGCAGCATATGGCCGAAAAATGGTTTATATATCATATGTTGCATAAGTGGGCTCAATCCCATTTTGGGTTTTCAAAACCATTCATCACAACTGTAAGTTTACTGCAAAAATCATGGGATCTTGATACAAAGAATTTTCAATACTTATCCAACTTTTGGACGAAGACCTACTTAGACTAGTGGAAGGTTTTCCCCTGTGATCCCACCTGCTCCTGCTTCGACAACCTGACTACAAACCCTATAATTTTAATTAACACATTTTAATTAACACATTTATGTGAACAAAATCTACACTGTCTGTTAACTGATTGGTTACTTTGGCTTTTTTTTAATTGTGAGTTGTTTATCTCTCAGGATGAAATTTTTCGAGCACGGAATATAATACGAAATCTCACGGACGAAGTCGTGGACACAAAGAAGGACCGCATCCTCTACTGTACGCGCATTTGTGTCCACCCTGACTATGTTGGTCAACGTGTTGCTACAGAGATTGGCAAGGTTTGTGTGGAATTACCTGGTAGTTAATAGAGGCAGATGGTAAAAGCAAACAATATAATTCTAGGATATCAGTGTTGACAAGAAAATCGAAATTCTTCCATACTGCCCTATGTAGTGGAACTTCAACTTACGAGTATGATGCATTCCGTGACCTTGCTCACATCCCGTTTTGCTCGTATGTCGAGTCAATTTTCCTCATTTAAATTAATTTAAATTGCATTAATCCATTCCAGAGGAATTCAAGGCACATAAAAATTCTTCAATATTTCGCTAATATCAACTCTACGGCTTATTTATCTATCACGATTCATCTAACATGGCATAGTAAACAATATTAATAGCATAGAAACATGATATATACACTAAAATGAATAAAATACTATGTCATATGTCGCTAGTGATGATGGCCACCAAAGTGGCCATTCCTGCTCCTGACTTCATACCTTCCCATGCTCTTATTATAACAGGAAACGGAGTGTTTGTGAAGCAAACTGCATTAGATCACTACTTGGATTCATAAGGAAAAACAATGCAAAGGAATTATCTAGTACATACTACAGCATTTACCTTGGAGAAGAAATGTTCTCAACTGTTGGTGGAGAAAAGATGCTGGATGAAGTTGATGATAGAGAAGAGATGCTGGACACAACATCTTACTTGCTGATTGACTGACTTACGGAATGACTTACTGACTTAACTTGAATGACTTACTGATTTAACTGACTTGACTGATTGATTTACTGATTGACTGACTTGACTGACTTGCTGACTTGTCTGACTTACTGACTTGACTGACTAATTTGCTGCCTTGACTGAATTATATGACTTGTGGAGAAATTTTCTCAAGGAGGGGGATATCAGCCCCCTTCAGCCATGAGGGGCCCAGCCCTCTCAGAAGGGGCATATGTCTTGTTTACTGCTACAGCGAGTAATTGATCCCAGATGCAGTACCAGTATGCGACATGTGGACAAGCAACCGCCGCTCCGTGCGGTCCAGTATTGCATAGTGTAGTTTAATAAGAGACAGTCCATCTCTTACCTTACCAGGACAATTAAGGAAAATCCTGCTCCCACTTTATTATCATGGTAAAGATAGTGTATATTATTGTCTATGCTTAAGACAGCAAGAATCAAGCATTCTGCTTTGCTTCATGGAGGAAGTGGCAATGAAGCAAAAGTACTAGGTCAGCTTTTCCTTTGTGCTGGGGGCAGTGATGGAGTGGGGTGTTGTGGCTTCTTCAGATTACTTTTGACTCTACTGAGAGTGACACTGATGCCAGGATAACCAACAAAGAACGATCTGTGCGTTAACGTGAACAAAGTGTCTCATAAAACACAATAAACACTTAAGAGAAGTGTGATCAGCTTCTTTTGTGATAAAATTGTGAACAATAAAGACAAATCTTGTGGAACAGTGTACCAATGTGCGTATTCCTAGACTATAGAAGACGTGGACATCCAAGGACACTTCAGCTTCTATCAAGTCACCGATATCTGTCGAAGGTGTGAAAAACACCATAGCTCAGGCTACAAGAGCAAGGTAGGTTACGAATTTCTTGTAGTGCGGGGGACTGCGCAGTTCTTGAGTTGCAAGGAGTTTGTAATCAACCTATAGTCGGCAGTGAGGTGCGGACTTTTGAGTCCAAACAAGTACGTAATTTGTCAGAATCAGTGAATGAAACATGCTGACATAACACCCCCTAGGGGTAATTTATAATCTTACAAATTATAACTCATTTCATCCCGTTGAGAGATGATCATGACAACAATTCAAGACCTCGTCTGCAGGGGCGGCTGTGTAGACGATTTGCTGTCTTTTATCAGCTAAGTGTTCCCTATATTTGAATTTATAAATTATATTTTAGTTGGTAATCCCATTTCTCAACATGACTGATTGAATTGACTGACTTAACTGACTTATTGACATGACTGACTGGATTGACTGACTTACTGACTTAACTGACTGACTGACTTGACTGATTGACTTACTGACTTGAATGACTGACTTGCGTGCATGACTTGACTGACTGACTTACTGACTAAACTGAATTAAATGACTGATTGACTTGACTGACTCACTGATTTAACTGACAGACTGACTTGATTGATTTACTGATTGACTGACTTACTGACTTGTCTGAATGACTTACTGAATTGTCTGAATGACTTACTGAATTGTCTGAATGACTTAACTTACTGACTTAACTGATTGACTGACTTGATTGAAGGACTTACTGACTTGACTGACTGACTTACTGGCTTGGCTGACTTAACTGACTAACTTACTGACTTTACTTACTGACTTGGTTTACTGACTTACTGACTTGACTGACTTACAGGCTTGGGTGTCTTACTGACTGACTTACTGACTTAACTGACTTGACTAAATGACTTACTGACTTACTGACTTGACTGACTTACAAACTTGGCTGTCTTACTGACTGACTTACTGACTTAGCTGACTTGACTAAATGACTTACTGACTTGACTGAATTGCTTACAGACTTGACTGACTTATAGTCTTGCCTGTCTTACTGACTTAAATGAATGACTCACTGACTCGACTGATTTGACTGAGTTATTGACTTGACTGAATGACTTACTGACTTTACTGACTGATTTACTGAATTGACTGAATTATATGACTGATTGACTTGACTGACTTAACTAACTGACTTACTGACTTGACTGACTGGCTTGACTGACTTACTGACTTAACTGACTGACTGACTTGACTGATTGACATACTGACTTGACCGACTGACTTGCCTAAATGACTTGACTGACTGACTTACTGACTTGACTGAATTAAATGACTGATTGACTTGACTGACTTATTGATTTAACTGACTGACTGATTGACTTAATGACTGATTTACTGATTGACTGACTTACTGACTTGTCTGAATGACTTACTGACTTGAGTGACTGTTTTACAGACTTGACTGAATTATATGACTGATTGACTTGACTGACTTGACTGACTTAACTGACTGACTTACTGACTTGACTGACTGGCTTGACTGACTTACTGACTTAACTGATTGACTGACTTGACTGAATGACTTACTGACTTGACTGACTGGCTTGACTGACTTACTGACTTAACTGACTGGTTGATTTGACTGATTGACTTACTGACTTGACTGACTTACTTGCCAGAATGACTTGACTGACTGACTTACTGACTTGACTGAATTAAATGACTGATTGACTTGACTGACTTGACTGACTTAGCTGACTGACTTACTGACTTGACTGACTGGCTTGACTGACTTACTGACTTAACTGATTGACTGACTTGACTGAATAACTTACTGACTTGACTGACTGTCTTACTGACTTGACTGAAATAAATCACTGACTGATTTACAGACTTTGCTGTCTTACTGACTGACTTACTGACTTAGCTGACTTGACCAAATGGCTTACTGACTTGACTGGATTGCTTACTGACTTGACTGACTCATAGACTTGCCTGTCTCACTGACTTAAACGACTGACTCACTGACTTGACTGACTTAAATGATTGACTGACTTGACTGAATGACTTACTGACTTAACTGACTGACTTACTGACTTGACTGAAATAAATGACTGACTTACTTATTTAATTGACTTACAGACTTTGCTGTCTTACTGACTCACTTACTGACTTAGCTGACTTGACCAAATGACTTACTGACTTGACTGTCTTATAGACTTGCCTGTCTTACTGACTTAAATGACTGACTCACTGACTTGACTGATTTGACTGACTTACTGACTTGACTGAATGACTTACTGACTTGATTGACTGACTTACTGACTTGACTGAAATAAATGACTGACTTACTGACTTGACTGACTTTCTGACTTGACTAACTGACTTGACTGAAGGACTTACTGACTTGACTGACTGACTTACCGGCTTGACTGACTTAACTGACTAACTTACTGAATTTAGTTACTGACTTGACTTACTGACTTCACTGACTTACAGACTTGGCTGTCTTACTGACTGACTTACTGACTTAACTGACTTCACTAAATGACTTACTGACTTGACTGACTTACTGACTTGACTGAATTGCTTACTGACTTGAGTGACTTATAGACTTGCCTGTCTTACTGACTTAAATGACTGACTCACTGACTTAATTGATTTAACTGACTTACTGACTTGACAGAATGACTTACTGACTGTAGAAAGCCTGTATTGTCTGCACAGACAGCCTATGCTGTCTGCAAGCTAAGTTCATATTTCGCGGCACTCAGGTGCTGCCCTCTCTCGGCCTGCCCAGATCAGTGGGATGCTGGTCCCACTCGCACTCGCTCACTCACTCAGCAGCCTAGAAGCAAGACACAAGTCCTACTCTCTCTCTCCCATGTGGGATGGCCCTCCCCGGCCATGGGCATCCAACACACAAGCCTGTGTACCCACCACGACTTTGCAAATAAAGTAAGAAGCCTCTGAAGACGTTTATCATTGAACCCCGCTCCGCTGCAAGAGCCACCAAACAAACTGATTATAAATGGTGGGAAGCGGTAGTCGCAGCAGCTGTGTTTGCCCGGAGAGAGGAACGAAGAGGTATGAAGTCAACTTCACTTTGTCACCCTACACTAGTAACATCCATCTCTCAACGAGTTATCCTGATGTCGTGTCTGCATGTTTCAGCATCCAGACACAGGTGCAAGTAGGATCCAGCCGAAATTTGGCGAATTTCTTCGAGAATTGTAAGTGGCGTCCAAATGACCCCACGCTACAGCATCCCACACTGTTTCTCAAGTCATGCGTTCACTGTCACTTGAATGTTCTGCTGTTGTTGTTCAGCTCAGCACAGCTATTTCAGCAAGCCAGAGGTGAGTTTTGTGGTGATTTCTGCGTCCAGTGTGAGTTTCTCCACATGTTTGTGGAGAGAAGAGGAGGAAGTGGCTGTTCCTTGCCTCGCCCATGCTCGCCCTGCTGTACACTCACACTTCACCAGCCTACTATACACCACCATGCCATCACTCTCTGCTGTTTTTTGTGTGAATTCTTTGCCAGATCTGTGTATCCGAGTGCCCGAGGCCACTTGAAGCCACGTGGATCACGAAGCCATGTGGATCAGCAAGCCACGTGGATCAGCAAGCCACGTGAATCAGCAAGCCACGTAGATCATGATGCCACGTGGATCCCAATGCCACATGGGGTGTGGACGATGTCCACGTGTTCCTACGAGCCACATGAGTTGCCAGATGTCCCAGGCCTAATGCTGTGGTCTGCTGCCCGCATCACATTGATGTCACCAATGCTGCTGCCCGACATCATGACGTCACGATGTCTGCTGACGTCACCTCGATATGTCTGCTGACGTGACAGTGCTGCTGACGTCACCTCGCGACATCACATCTAACATCATATGATGTTACATCGAGTGCTTCAGTAATTATGTCAGAATTGTCGAGAAGATTGAGAGAATATATATGTCATGTGTTAATTAATTCCTCTCAGTCAGTGTTCTCACATGTTAGTGTAAAGCTTAGTGTCAATTTTGTGCACAGAAAAGCATCATTTGCTAGTTTAAGCCATGTTGTACCACAGGTGTGTGTAAAGTTTTCAGTGTGTCGACCACAGGTCTGCAGCCAGACCCCTGTGTAGCTTTTTGTTGCCTGTCACCCAGTGTGACCAGTGCGTTTGACAGCTGATACTAGTCAGCACAAGCGTCTGAGCCTCTTGTACAGAAAGCTCTTATGCTTGTCGCTCATGATGTCCAGCAGAATCGTACCTGCTACGATTCCCATCGAGATTTGTTTCACTTCACCTCCAAACCTTCAGAGTGCAGTTATATGTAGAGAAACAAGTCTGGGGATGCTTAGACTAACCTCTGCCGAAAGAATGACACTCGTCAAGCCGCGGTTAGCCCTGTCATCAGGCGCTGTGTCAGCCTCGTGTCAAGCTTCAGTGAGCTCCTACACAAAGATGATGTCACTTTGACTGCTAGCTCGCTCCCTGCAGTCTGGTGTATGATGTTACGACTCCCAGATGTTTCACCCAGTCGTCTCTGCCACGACTCGCTCCACGACTTACTCCACGCTTGCCGGCAGTGACAGCCCAGCGACAGTACCAGTCGAGAAGTATCCTCCTGAGTCGCTTGCCAGAAGTCCTGCCCAGTTGCCGAGTTTTGATGACGCCTCACTCGAGGGCACCAGCATGTCGTGCTCCACGTTGAGTGAAACCTGCAGTGACTCCTACGATGAATGCTTCACCGTTCCAGAGGAGACTGTACCCTGTTATGTCACAGCTCAGCTGCAGCGATGTCTCCTGTGTTGCAGTATCTGTCCAGATGCAGGAAGGCATGCACTGATGCCCATCGACGCTCATTGCCTATGACCATGATGTTTAGCACAACCCACATGTTTTTTTCTTCCCTCCTGTAGGAAGTTTTTTTGATGCGAGGTAGGTGGCCGAGCATATGTAGACAGCCTGTACTGTCTGCACTGACAGCCTATGCTGTCTGCCAGCTTAGTTCATTTTTTGGAGCACTCAGTTGCTGCCCTCTCTCGGCCTGCCCAGGTCAGTGGGACGCTGGTCCCACTCGTACTCGCTCACTCACTCAACGGCCTATAAGCAAGACACAAGTCCTACTCCCTCTCTCCCACGTGGGATGGCCCTCCGCGGCCATGGGCACACAACACACAAGCCTGTGTACCCACCACGACTTTGCAAATAAAGTAAGAAGCCTCCAAAGACGTTCATCATTGAACCCCGCTCCGCTGCAAGAGCCACCAAACAAACTGGTTATATAACTTGACGAACTGACTTACTGACTTGACTGACTTACAGGCTTGGCTGTATTACTGACTTGACTGAATGATATACTGACTTGACTGAATTACTTACTGACTTGACTGACTGGCTTACCTGATTGACTTGACTGAATGATTTATTGACTTGACTGATGTACTTACTTGACTGAATTACTCACTGACTTGACTGACCTACAGATTTGGCTGTCTTACTGACTTTACAGACTGACTTACTTATTTGAATGTCTGACTTAACTGACTGGCTTGACTGAATGACTTACTGACTTGACTGAATGACTTATTGACTTGACTGAATTATACGACTGATTGACTTGACTGACTTAACTGACTGAATTACTGACTTGACTGACTGGCTTGACTGACTTACTGACCTAACTGATTGACTTACTGAATTGACTGACTGGCTTGCCTGAATGATATGACTGACAGCGGCAGCGGCAGCGGCAGCACCGGCAGCAGCAACCTCCAAGCTCTGTACTTTTCTCCAACTATCAGAGCCACCAATGCTCCTATGATGACCTAGTTACAAGCAAAACTGCACTACCCAACGTAGCACCCAGAATGACCAAAGATTACCAACAGTGAAACCTACAAATCGAAAATATTAGAGATCAAAGGAAGACTACCCACAAACCGAAAGCAACACCCCGCTGCCAGCCGAACAACGTAACCCCAAGCTTTGTATAACTACAACTTCTTCTTAACTACAACAATTCCTGTAGTATTATGAGGCGCAATCTAAGAGGAAACAGCACCAAGGCCAGCAAGAAAACACCGAAAAATCAACTATTCAACAAGTGTACCCAGGAGGACGCCGGCCCAGCAACCACCCCATTCACCACCGCTCAAGGGAACACCACAACAATAACAACAAATATGGCTGCCACCAGCCCATCCTCCCCTCTCTTCCCCGGATTCAACCTACCAAGTAGTCTCTCAGGTATGACCAACGATCCAGATACCCTAAAGACATGCATCTCCACCTTAGTTATTGAAAATATGAATCTTCGAGAGACACTAACAAGACACCAGGATGACACAACTCGAGAACAAAATCCTCAGTCTGGAACAAAAGTTATCAACACCAGGAATGACTAACTGTGACAAGACCATCCAAACAGTCATAGATAGCCATACCCAACAAATAATATCTCTTAATACAAAGGTTGAAGAAGCAGTAAAAGATGGAAAGAAAACTTAGATAACCAGTTCAGTGACTACTTTGCTCTCCTAGAAGATAAAACCGAGCAAGATAAACTATCGGACGCAGTAATAGTTAACAGTCCACTTTTTCCCAGTGATATGAACCAAACAGTAAAGAAATTACTCTGCAGATCATAAAGGACCAAACAAGTGTTATTGTACCAGAGTCAGAAATAAAAGAAGCCAGGTTACTAGGATCCCATGGTAGAAAAGTGTTATGCTTAGATTCCACTCACATGACAGGAAAAAAGACTTAATTATTGCATTTATTAAAGTAAAGAAAGAGGTATACATAAACGAGTGTTTTACCAAAAAACGTCAGAACCTCCTGTATAGAGTCAGAAAACTTAAGCGGGAGAATAATGACACACTTACACCAATGCTTCACACTGGATGGGAAAATTCTAGTTAGGAAAACAAATGTAGGTCAACTGTACACAATCACGAACGAGAATGATATATCACGATTTCTCAGGGATATTGATCTTACAGAGAATAACTAAATGTCCAACCTAAAAGCCTACGTAATGTAGTGTATGTTTTGCTCCATTATTGTTCAAATCTCGTAGTACAATCTCTTAGTAATTAAATAATCAACTGCCTCATTTGTGATTTTACTAGTAAGCATAAGTCACCTTATCTAATTTTCTTATTTACTATTGTTTGCTTAAATATTAGCTGAATCGATACTTTCTCTGTCCATATTACTACCTATTTTTTAAATACTATCAATTGATATTACTTACTAAAATTAATAATTACCATTTTTACTATCACTACAATTTACTCTTAACATTTTTGACATCATTTAATAACAGTTACTCGTCTAATTACCTTAACCAGTTTTAATACCAAATTTACTATCTTAGAGTACTCTTAATTACCTTGTACTGCCAAATAACCTCAAGTATAACTACCAGTGCAATTTTGAAAGAAATAAACATTACTTTTTCACTTATTTTGTAATCATTATTACTTACTAAAATTTTATTAAACACCATATTTACTACCAGTCAATTTTACTTTTGTACATTAATCATTATTTTATACTTCCCATAACATTTTGTTGCCAAATTTCCAAGTTTGTATATTCAACTCCAATCTTTATATTATCCTTTGTACCTGTGTACCTGTGCACTTGTGTACCTGTGTACCTGTGCACCTGTCTACCATCTTACTATCATATTATAACCAAGACATTGCCATTGTTATTTTTTACTTATTATTCCTTTGGTACTTTAATTTGTGAATTTTATTTTGTCAATTTAAATCTAGTTTTACTCTTGATCTTGTCAACAACCTATACCAGACTCTAGTGCAATTGCAAGTACCATTTCAATTTGTATTTTTATATTATAAGTTTATATTATAAATCCTATTCGAAGATTGTTTTCATATCTTAGTGACTATATTGTGTGTGCAATTAGTGAATATTTCAATTATACTCTAATTCTTGTAAACAACTTATATAACACCTTAGTGCAATTACAATTGAGAGTCTTGTGCCTTTTTTATATCATTAGATTAAACTCAGTTGTACTATAGCTCATTCTAGCTCAATACATAGTCAATATCAAATTCATTATATTAGACCATAGTGTAATTACTAGTGAGAGTCTTGTGCTATTTTTAATTTGTATTTTTATATTATTAGTTTATACCTAGTTGTACTTTAGCTCATTCCAGCACAACACATAGACAACACCAACTTCATTATGTGCATTAGTGACTATACTCTACATGACCAAAATGCTATAGCTATACACTTGTCCAAACTTCCCACCACTACAGATATTAGTACTAAAACTCAACCCACAACTCAGGATATAAATAACCATAATTTAAACCTAGAAGATGATTGATCACGTTGAACACGATCTAAACCTCCATAATCTGACACTCAATCAAAACCTATTGGAAAGTAACTGCCTTTACTACACAGCATCACAAGCCAGCACTATCCTAAGCAATGCTAAAAGTCTATCAGTACATAACTACAACATTAGGTCCTTAAGCAAACACTATGATGACCTCCTGGCACTCCTTGAATCACTAAAGACACCCTTCTCCTGCATTATTCTTACTGAGACCTGGCTTAAGCAGGACATAATAGATATCTACCCTCTTCCAGGATACACAGCAATCCACAACTGCAGACCATACCAAGTTGGGGGTGGTATTGCAATCTATTACTCTAACCAATTATCTTGTATTAGCACCACTTGCTTTAGTGATGAATATGGAGAATACATTTTTTCTAATTTTACTATAAAAAACCTTAAGACGCCTATAACAATCGGTGCAATTTACAGGATATCCCACAAAAACATCCCAAATTTCAGTGAGAAACTAAAGGCACTAATAACAAACAGACAAATGAATAAGCACCACCTTCTCTTAGCTGGAGACTTCAACATCAACCTTGGCCTACTAGATGATCAGCCTGAAACTGATTTCATCAACAATATGAACAACACACTTCTCATACCAACAATAACTAAACCAACCAGGCTCACTGAAACAAGTGCAACCATAATAGACCACATATGGACCAATATACTAGCCCCCCTTATATCAGGGATAATCACAGATAGCACTACAGACCACTACCCTACCTTCCTCTTGACAAACATTAGTAAACCACCACTTGAATACAACAAAGTTTCATTTAGACTCCATGATGAGGCCTCAATAAGGAAGTTCACAGCTGACCTAGAGACTGTTGACTGGCCTACAGAATTCTCCAATGCCAATAGTATTGATGACTGGACAGACATTTTTCTTAACAAATTACTTAGACTACACAACAAACATTGTCCTATAAAACGAAACAGATCACAAACAAACGACTTGGTTGCCCATGGCTAACCAGCACCATTCTGAAATCCATTGATAAGAAACACCAATATGAAAAACAATATAGACAGGGCTTAATACACAAAGATATTCTTAAACACTATTCATCAGTCCTCACCAAAGTAATAAAGAAAGTCAAACAACTATACTACTCCAGTAGATTCATTGACACAAGAGGAGATATAAAAAAGACCTGGAAAACACTCTCTCAGATTCCAGGGACCCACAAACTGAAAAAAAAAACAAGAATATTGCCCTAACTAAACCTAATGAAACACCACTGCATCCCACTGACACAGCTAACAAGATAAACGACTTCTTCTCAACTATAGGTTCTAATCTTGCCAATAAAATCCCACGCACCAATGCCCATGCCGGGGACTACCTAGATGGGAATTTCCCAAATTCCTTCTGTCTTTCTCCAACTGAGCCCATGGAAGTCACCGAGATTATAAAGTCACTTAAAAATAACTCAGGGAATCTGTCTCATGTCCCACCATTATTGTAGAAGAGAGCAGCCCCCGTCCTCTTGCATGCTATCTCATTACTTTTTAACAAGTCACTAGAAACTAGCACCTTCCCGAAACTACTCAAGACTGCAAGGGTTACACCAATACATAAAGGTGGTGACCCTACATATTTAAAAAACTATAGGCCAATATCAAACTTACCATTGCTATCCAAAATCTTTGAGAAACTCATGCACAGGAGACTATATTCATTTATAATGGTACAAAACATACTCAACCCCTGCCAATTTGGATTCAGGAAAAATAAAAGCACTAACGACACAATCATAAAAATGCTAGATCTGCTTAACACAGCATTGGAAAATAAGAAATATCCATTAGGAATTTTTATTGACCTAAGAAAAGCTTTTGACACAGTAGACCACGGCATCCTACTCCACAAACTTGACCATTATGGTATAAGAGGCCATGCACTTGCATATTTCATCTCTCACCCTAATCTTGCCACCCTCAACACCATTATTAATGAGAGCTGATCAAAATATCGACTTGGATGACAGCCAATAAACTTACGCTTAACACTGACAAAACCTACTACATTATGTTTGGTAGCAGAGCAGGAGATGTGCAAATTAACATTAAGATCGAAAACACTCTAATTGCCAGGCATAATGAGGGCAAATTCCTAGGCCTATACCTCGACAACAACCTGAATTTCAGCACCCATATCCAACACATAACCAAAAAAGTGTCCAAAACGGTTGGGATCCTCTCCAAGATACGATACTACGTGCTCCAAACTGCCCTTCTCTCACTATACCATTCACTTATATATCCATACCTCACCTATGCTATCTGTGCTTGGGGTTCAACTGCAGCAACACACCTAAAGCCAATAATAACCCAACAAAAAGCCGCAGTAAGAATAATCACTAAATTCCATCCCTGGCAACACCCCCCCCCACTCTTCATAGATCTGAACTTACTCCCTGTTCAGTACATCCACACTTACTACTGTGCAATCTACATCTACAGGACCTTAAATTCCAATATTAACCTTGACCTAAAATGCTTTCTTGATAGTTGCGACAGAACCCACAGGCACAACACCAGACACAAACATCTCTATGACATTCCCCGTGTCCGACTAAACCTTTACAAAAATTCAATGTATGTCAAAGGCCCTAAAATCTGGAACACCCTACCTGAAAATTATTAAACTGCAGACACATTCATCACCTTCAAAACTACCTTCAGAAAACATCTTATCAACCTGATACACCCAGTCAACTAATTACACGAATACCACCTGGTGGTTAACACTTACACTCACTCACCCATTTGACCATAAACAGAAATATCAATCTCAATCTCAAAATAATGAATCTTAACTAGTCAAAAGTTGGCCTGTGATACTCCAATACTGAAACTATGTATAGTGCCAAAACAAAAGCATTCACATTGCTAAACTCACAAACAAGTATTTAGTCACTTAGCCATAATACCAACTTACCTCATAATTTTGTAATATTTTTAAACTTAAGATTTAATCTAAGTCTGCCCGAAATGCCTAGCCATGCTAGGTGTTCTTGTGGTACACTCTGTAATTATTATTTTACTACATGTAAACCACACAATAACCAAATTCTGTAAACTCAGCATTGTAATCCTTATAGAGAATAAACTTTGAATTTGAATTTGAATTTGACTTACTGAATTAAATGACTGACTTACCGACTTCACTGACTGGCCTGACTGACTTACTGATATGACTGACTTACTGACTTGACTTACTTGCTTACTTGACTGAAGGACTTACTGACTTGACTGGCTGACTTATTGGCTTGGCTGACTTGACTGATTAACTGACTAACTTACTGACTTGACTTATTGACTCGACAGAATGACTTACTGATTTGACTGACTTACAGACTTGTCTGTCTTACTGACTTACTGATGTGAGTGTCTGACTTAACTGACTTGACTGAATGACTTACTGACTTGATTGACTGACTTAACTGAATTACTTACTGACTTGACTGACTTACAGATTTGGCTGTCTTACTGACTGACTTAACTGACAGACTTACTGACTTGACTGAACGACTCACTGACTTGACTGACCTACAGACTTGGCTGTCTTACTGACTTAACTCACTGACTTACTTACTTGAGTGTCTGATGTAACTGACTAACTTGACTGGATGACTTACTGACTTGACTGAATGACTTACTGACTTGAATGACTTACAGACTTTGCTGCCTTACTGACTGACTTAACTGAATGACTTACTGACTTGACTGAGTTACTGACTTGACTGACTTACAGACTTAACTGGCTTACTGACTTGACTGACTTTATGTACTAACTTGACTGATTGACTGAATGACTTGGCTGATTTACTGAATGAATTAAAGTTAGACTTTTGCACTGAAGAGGACCCTGAAACGGTGTCTAGAGCAGCTGATACCTTACCGTCAGTTGAATAATGTACTGCAGGGTAAAACAGAACAGAAATCCATTAAAGAATTTATGCACACTCCAGTACAACCATCGACTTGAGTACCTCTATTATCCACCCCAGCCCAGTAGGACCACAGCATAACTTTCCACTCTCTTTACAATCATCCACAAACACCAGCACCCACAATTTAAGGTAAGAAATATAATTATTTCTGTTGTAGTTATAGTCTTAAGAAGTAAAAACAACATAATTCATCACGACCATGAACTACAATTATACAGCCTCTCCTCACTTAGCGACATACTCGTTTATCGATGCCTCAGACTTACGATGGGCTCTCTGACCAATAAATTTTTCCTATAAAATGTATATTAGAGCTGATTTCCTCAATTCTGTTTATTATAGAATACAGTACACTGCTGTATAAACATTTAAAAATATTCCAGAAATGTTATAAATGGAATAAAAGTGACATTAAAGCAATATCAAGGATGGTTGACACAAATCCACTACCATTAGACTATGCTCCTCGTTTAACAACGAATTCGTTCACTAACGGAGTCTTAGGTCACTATTGGGGAGAAATTTTCGTCAGGAGAGGGGTATCAACCCCCTTCAGCCCTTTTCAGCCCTGAGGGGCCCAGCCTTCTCAAAAGAAGCACCTTGTTTACTTCCACATCAAGTAGATGTGAACCAGTCACAGGTCATGTGGCTCCTTTGCAAGAGACCAGTGTTGAAACCACTTTGAGGTAACAAGTGTAAATAATCTCTGTGCCACAACAGGAAGGGTACAGGGAAACTTCTACCTCACTTTATTCACATATGGGACATAATGAACTCTAAAGTAATTGAGACATATCAAGAAATCAAGCATTTTGCTTTGCTTCCTGGTGGAAGTTTGGCAAGCAAGGGAAATATGCTATGTCAGCTTTTCCTTTGTAGCTAGGGGCAAGCGAGGGGTGTCTTAGCTTAGATTGTTTTGACCCTGCAAATGGACACATTGATGCCGGGATAATGAATAAAGAATACTGATCTGCACATTTGTGTGCATAAAAGAATATCAAAGAACACAGCAAAGCACTTACAGAGAAGTTTGATCAGCTTCTATAGTGATAAGACTGAATGATAAACAATATTTGATGAACAGTGTGTAACAATGAGTGTTGTGATCCTGATGGAGTGTAGTGCGACATTCTTGAAAGAATACATCTGCTTCAATCAGGACAGCGATATCCGAGTCACATATTGGTCCGATACAGACACCCAGGTAGGTCTAGTAATTAATGAGGCTAGCTACGTCAGCTTCACAGTAGATATCTGGTTCATTTCTTTCTAGATGTATCATACACTTGGTTATAGGTGGGCAATTTAGCCCAACAAAAGTATATATTCTTATTAGCAATCAGTTTCTGAGATACACTGACAACACCCCGTAGAGGTAATTATACTTATAAAACATTTTTTTTTCATGTAGCCCTTAGGGAAGGCATATGGCAGCTTCTCAAGACATCACCTAGAGTGGCAATATAAACACCTACAGGGACGGCTGTGTAGGCGAGAGCTGTCTTTCAAGATAAGCCCCATTACAGTCCATTATTTACTCTTTGACTTAGCTTGTAGCATTTCCCTAAATCCTATCTCCATCGTTAAGTGAGGAGAGGCTGTATTCACTTTTATTTTTGCAAGATCTGGAGGTTTAAAACAAATAGTTGTCTGAGGGAGAAGCTTACATCCTAAATTTTTGCTCATATCCAGAAACAAAAAAATCGACTGAGCGACTGCTCGAAACTCGCATAGTGGGGCACTCGTAAGCTGAGGTTCCAATGTATTAGTGTTATTACTTCCCTTTTCATTGGGTCTTCATCTCATATTTTCTCACCTATTTCAGCTATGTCTACATCTTGGCACCAAGCAAGGCTTCACACTGGCCTGTGGAGGAACTGGCAACCTTATCAGTGAGAGGATATGTTTTCGTCTGGGGTTCGAGAATCGTAAAACAATAAACATAAACACCCTGGAGAACGGCATCTTCGACCTCTCTCTCATGAATTACATGCTATTCAAATTTTTTACTAAACGTCTGGGACCTGAGACAATACTGTCATCCAAATTATAATCAGGAATCAGCCCATACTAACTAATCATGTATTGCCGCTCTGAAGAAATTATAGATGTTTATCATATAAATGTGACACCTGCAAATACTGCTTTTCAAATATTGCTGATTGTTACCAATTGCTTATGAGGAACACAACCTATGCTTAGAAAAATTATGTTTGTTTTTATCTGCAAAAGAGTTTGGTTCATTAAGATTATTTTAATTTTTCAATAGTGTTGAATAACATATTGCTTTGTATAGCTGCAACAACCTTGATGTAGGATGTCATTACACTGTGGTAAATAATGGAAGTGACTTGAACCAGACCACTGAATCCTTTACTATGATGGACATATTAACATCTTCTCATTTAATATGTGGACAAAAATTTGATGCTGCTCCTGTCAACAGAGATTCTCCAGATGAAAATGATAAAGATTATAATGATGCAGAATCATCATGGGATAAATTAAGTGTTTTAAATAAGGTTATGAATCATTGGTACTTGAGTGACAATGTTTGTGGCAGAATATTGCCTGTAATAACTTACTATTATATTTTATTATGCATCTACTTTTGTATTTTTTTCAACCACTTTTAAAATGTGTTCCATCCGCTAAACCTCTGTTAGCCACCATTCTTATTAATATGTCTGACGGCTTAAACTAGTATTTTTCATGTATTTTTCCCCAAATCATGTATATTATGAAAATTTAGGCCAGTAAAACTATTTAGGGGGCTATTTACTTAAATAAAATTTAAATAGACTTGACTTATTGAAGTATTTTACTTTGTCTACTTTACATTCTATTACATTGGTGATATGTCCCAATACCTTCCACAGGCAGATTAAATAGAAAATTGGCTAACCTCTATCAGCCTTACTTGTTGTGTGAGGTTTAATACACACTGGGAGGCGGACATTATTGGAGAGTGTATGTGGTAGTCAACATGGGGTCCATTCTGTACCTCATTATGTTTTCCTTTCATACCATCATTATTTCCATTTCCTTATATCTTTAGATCCTTCCAAATGTATTTCCTCTTCACTTAACTTGTTGTGTAGAATTTCCCAATAATATTTCTATCAGTTACTATTATTTAGAGAAATATATACAAACTCAGTGGCTCGTATTATCCCTGTACCTCCATTATTGGTGTTCATCTTGTACTTCCCCTCCATCACTTGTTCACATATATATATCTCAGGAATGTTTTTAAAAAAATTTCTCTTGAATGCATCTTGAATGTTATGGTAAGGGCCGTCTTAAGACGACATTGAAGTGGCCAATCCTGTCGTATGTTACGTTGACAGGATGCATGACCCAGGTTTTCGTCCACTAGGTAGGGTAGAGGAGAACGTGTCACTTATGTGACTCATACGAGCATATGGCGGTGCAGTGTATATGAAGGCAAGCCCCACTGGTAATGACATCAATGAAGGTAGATCAGCAACCGAGTACAGTGGGAATGGAGATGGGTGTTTCGAATGGTTGGAGGATGGATCTATGAAGTGAGGAGGTGGAGAGAGTGGAGGAGGTGTTGGGGACGTGTGTCACCCTCCCAGAGGAGGTGAGTGAGAGCTCATCGAGGCCTGAGGGAATAGAGGAAGTGGAAGTGTCTACACAGGAGAAGCTGTTGGAAGCTGTGCTGCAGGAATTTTTGGAAGAGACGGTGGCCAGTGAGGAAGGAGCTAGGAAGTTTAGTGAAGTGCAACAGCTGGATGGGCAGCAGGGGCAGGTAGAGGCCTTGCGCAAGGAGGCTAAGGAGAGGGTAGTGGTGGTGGAGGTCTATCAGGAGGACTCGAATGATGTGGATATGTGTGTGAGTGGTAGCTCACACAAATGGCCTGCGAGTACGTCTGAATTGGACAAGGTCCTGACATCTGGGCAGAGGTCTGGGAAGAAGGCATGGGCGGCTGTGGTGGAGAAAGTGAGCAGAGAGGGGGGCACCGGGGAAGTCTGGTTGGGGAGGGCAAGGAGTGGTTCGAGGACAGGTTAGGAAGTATGGAAAGGAGAGTATGGATAACATGAAAGGAGGATTGAGTAAGCCACAGCTGCATGGGACAAGCCACCTTTCCTGGAAAATTCATGTGTGTAACTTTAAATGTTAATGGACTTAAAGCTGAGATAAAAAGGGCTTGATTTGAATGGTTCTTAAGAAGGTTTGATGTAGAAGAATGTTTTTCACAGGAGGATAATTATAGGTTAGGATGTGAACTGCATTTGAGGGGTTATAAGATGTTTGTCAGTATGGCATTGCAATTGAAAGGAGGGGTGGCTGTGGCGGTAAAGGAGTCCAGCCAAGCGTCATGGGTTGGGAGAAGGGGTGAGGTGGGAGGGTCGTTAGGGTGGATGGGTATTGGGAGGAGGAGAGGGTATGCTTCGTGGGTGTTCATATGCCGGCAACCAACAATGTGAAGGTGAAAGTTGATTTTGTCCATGATGTGTTGATGTACTATTTGCAGGGTTTGCCTTTTATTACAGTAGGGGCGACTGGAATTGTGTGATTAGGCATGGGGATGTGATACCGAAGGGGGCAGGATGTGTGTTAGGTGCTTTGAGGGATGTGTTAAGGAACGTGGGGGGTTGTAGATGTGGCGGGAAGGGGTGGTATGGAGTAGAGCACACGTTCGTTCGTAGGGGTTATGAGGCGCCGTTAGATCGGATTTATGCCATGCAGGGGATAGTTGTGGAGAGGGTAAGGATTTTTGACATGGGATTTTCGGACCACAAGGCGGTGATAGCTGAACTAAGGGTGGATGGTATAGTGTGTATATATGCAGGGTATTGGAAATTGAATGTGTGGCTCTTACAGGAGGGTGGAAGGTGGTTTGGGATACTAGGGATGGGGAGATGAATTTGCTTGATTGATGGGAGATGAGGGCGAAGATAGGGATTGCGAAGTTTTTAAGGTACGTGGCAAGGAACAGGCATGGTGGCGGTATGGTTTGCACAACTACCTAGAGGGACAATTGAATGATTGTTACAGGGGGGGCAGGGAAGGTATGACATGTGATATGGACGATCTAAGGAGTCAGATTGTTGAGATTCATAATGAACAGTTTGATGCAGATGACTACCGTAGTGCATCTAGTGGTTGGTGAGGGGATGGGGCAGTTATGTGGAGGGACAGGACCTTTCTGATACGGACAGTATCAGAGGTTATGCAGATTATTGGTTTAGGGAGAAATGGAGAAGAGAAGGAGACGTTGGGGAGGAATATTTTGAGGACATTTGCGGAAATATTGTATTAGGACAGCAGGAAAGAGAAATGCTGGAAGGTAGAATTAGTGAAGTGGAGGTGGAGGAGGTAGGTTACGGGTTAAGGGTAAGGCACACGGCATAGATGGGTTATCAAACGATTGGGAGAGTATTAGGCATTGTTTGGTGGAGGTTGTGAATTATATGTTGAAAAGTGGGAGGATGGGGAAGTCACAAAAAAATGGGATCGTTGTTTTGGTGCCGAAAAAGAAGGATGGGAAAGTATTGGGTGATTATCGACCATTGACATTAATATGTTCGGACTATAAAATTTTTGCTAAAATTTTGGGCAATAGACCGAAGAGGGTGAGAGGATCTGTGATACATAGGGGTTAGTATGGTATCCCGGGGTGAAGTATGAGGGATGGTCATGGTCAGATAAGGGAGTTTATAGAGAACTGTTCAGGAGGAGAAATACTTGGTTTGGATTGGGCTAATGTGTATGATTGCTTGAATAAGGATTTCTTAAGAGTCTGCTTGGAGAAGCTGGGTTTTGGGGAAGGAGGTGAGATTGGTGCAGAATTTGTATGAGGGAGCGGTTGTGTGGGTACAGGTTAATGGGGAGTTGGGGGATCTGGTGCTGATGGAAAGAGGTTTATGGCAGGGTTGTCCGCTCTCTCAGTTGCTCTTTGCCTGTGTGCAGAATCCTTTCTATGGGTTTTTGGAGGAGGTGTTGAATAGGCACCCATAAGACAGGGGCTGTGTCTTCTACCACAGGTTCAGGCACGTGTCTTTTCTTCTCACATGCTGCAGTTATGTGGTCATACTCACCACATAGGCGACACGTACGCCTTTGCCCAGGATACAAAACCATGACCTGTGTCCTGAATTCCTGAAGATAAATGTAAAACGGTATGGGATGTCTCAATGTTATTTTAAGGTTAAAAGTACCTTCTGGCAAACCAAAGTAGGTGCCTGCTACCCACATACCACGCTGGGCAAAATGAACTGTCCCATATTTCTCGAAGACTTTTCTGATATCAGCTTCATCCGCCTGAAAGGGAACATTATGCAACTTAATCCAGGTATAATGCCTGGAAACATGCTCACGTCCTGGAAATGATTAACCAACGATTCATATACAGTTGCAGTGAGCAGTTTCACGAAGATTCTGTGCGCTCCATTTAAAGTCACTCCATATAATTCTCCATCTTGAATTCCATACGTCTCTCTGATGATGTTAGGTAAGAGAACCTGTGCTGAACTAGGCGAAATCGTCCCCCAGAGAAGCTCAACACCAACAGTATTAACCCGGCATCTATGACAAACCACCATGTTGACTGCAGTAATTTTCCTGAGATGTCAACAGAGGTGCAAAACACCACCTCCTCACACCACCACTGACAGGCAACTGAGGAGCGTCTGCGCAGTAGATCCTCTCGGCCCGAGAGCGAAGAGGACAATGTGGTGGATTTAATGCACTACCGCTGACGCTTCAACCCCCCACCCACATGCCAGTAACTGTGTCTGCTGTCACCAATCATAACCACCGATTCGCTGCCTAGATGAGGTAGAGTGCGGTCGTGTTTGCACCCCTCTACTGTTTACCCAGGCGAGCTATTCAGAAAACAATATGGCGCTAGGTGTGTGCTGGAGAGTGAATACTGTGGGCATTGAACTCATTAGTGAGGCTTTAACTCCTACGTCAGTCGTGGTGTTATAGCCCAAAATTATAAGAGAGACATACGGCACCAGAGACGAGGATTTATATGGAGTGGCACTAAATGGTGTTTATAGAATATTCGTGAAAGTGCGAACAGCTCAAGTGTACGAGGCATTGGCGGATCGTTACCAAGATGTCAGCATTAACGTAACACCGGCAGTGAGGGTCAGGTTGACGGATGTATCAAGACATTATTCGTGGGTCAAGCTCCACAACGTGCCTTTTGAGGCTGATGAAGCAGATATCAGAAGTGTTTTCGAAAGATATGGGACTGTACATCTAGCCCAACCTGGAAAATGGGTAAAAGGACCTTAGACAGGATTTTCTGAGGGTACTTTCAATCCCAAGATGACCCTCGTATGTATATCTCGAGGAGTTTAAAACTCAGGTAATGGTGACATATGCCGGGCAGAGGCGTACATGCCTACTGTGTGGTGAATATGACCATATGGCGGCAGATTGTGGCAAGCAGAATTGGGCTCCTGGGCCAGCAAGAGGCGGAGCACCTGCACATGAGAAAACGATGCCTGAGGAAGAATGGAGGCAAGGATTAGGCCATGGTCGCAAGAGGAGTGTGGAGGAGGTGGCTCCTCCTATGGAATCGGAAGGGGACGTGGTGATTCATGAATCACCCAGCCCATTGACAGTACAGTTGTCGAGTGAGAAGGTGCAAGTATGCGCAAAAGTGAAAGCTATCGAGGAGGAGTTGGCGACTGTGTTACAGGCTATTTTACAGTCTACAGAGGTGGATAGTCACAGCGAGCAGGAACCTGGGATCGGGGTGGAAGGAGGTGTGTGCGGGAGGAGGGAGGACTAGGTGGCACCTGTGATTGACAGTGCGAGTGCCATGGAAGGACATGGAGGCGAATTCAGGGTGGTAGTGGTGGAAGTCCATTGTGAGGACTCCCAGGACACAGATTTGGAGACAGGGAACAACGAGGAAAAGGGCAGCGGCGTCAGATTCAGACGATGTTCTGACACTGGCGCAAAGGCCAGGGAAAAAGGCATGGGGTTATGGTACCCAGAGTGACTCTTAGAGAGGGCCACAACAGAAGGGGAGGATGGTTGGGAAGGAGGGTGGAGTATGTGGCAAAGGCAATGCCCAGGGGAATGGTCAGAAAGGGAAGAGTCTTGAAATGACATGGGGAGGGAAGCCTTAAACCGGCCTCAGGTGTGTAACAATAAATATTAATGGTCTGTGTGATGGTGTAAAACATGAGTACTTCCAGATGTTTTTGAATAGATACAAGGTTGACTTGGCTTTTTTTGCAGGAACACAATTTTAAACTTGGTCGTGAATTAGTGGTGCCTGGGTACCAGGCTTATGTGTTACTGTCTGAGCATTTAAAAGGAGGAATGGGTGTGTTTATCAGGGAGGCGAGCCCATTTGTATTGCACAGGAAAGAGGGAGGGAGGGGGGAGAGTATTACATGTGGAAGGATGGTGGATGGGAGAGAGAGTGACGTTTGTGTGTGTGTATGCCCCAGCAGATAGTGAAGTGAAAGTAAAGACGGATTTTGTTCAGGAGGAACTTGTGTACTTCCTATGCATGTTACCGTCTGTGGCGATTTTGGTGGGTGATTGGAATTGTGTAGTTAAAAGGGCAGATGTGGAACCCAGAGGAGCTGGATATTTTTCCTTAGTCTTAGGTGGCCTGTTTAGAGATCTTCAGTTATGTGATGCTTTTGGGGGAGGTCTGTGGGAGATGGAACATTCTTTTATAAGGTGGGGATACACGGCTCGTTTGGACAGGATATATTTATCCCAGAGGGTTTTGGTAGAGTCTTTTAAAACTATTGAGATGGTGTCTTCCGATCATAGGGTGGTAATAGTGGAGGTGGGGTGGATAGCTTTGGCTCATAGGCAGGGAAGCTATTGGAAACTGAATATGATGTTTTGGGGGGATGGGGAGGGAGTGGAAGGTTTTGCAGTATTTTGGGAACAGCTCTGTGTTGAGGGAAGGACTGAGGATGATGTGATAGGATGGTGGGATAGTGTGGCTAAGGTAAGAATACGTCAGTTTTATTTGAGGGAGGGCAAGCGCATTAATCAATTGCAGTGTAGATTGTCAAATTATTTAGAAGCTAGATTACGTCATTGTTACGCGGGTGGGGTGGCGGGGGTTTACCCCATGGAGGAAATACAAATGTTGAAGGACAGGATAAGGGATTTGCAAGAAGAGCGTTTTGCAGCAGTACAGGTACAAGCGGGGTTGGACAAAGTACTCTGGAACAACAAGCCATCGGCTTGTGTGCCGCGAGGAAAGAAGATGCAACAGCAAACGACTACAATACCAGGATTGCAAGTCATTTCTTTGGTGGGGGGTTTTAGAGAGGGTCAGGTATTACAGGGAAACAACGGGGATGTGTGCATATGCAGATAGATGGTTTGAGGAGTATGGGAAAAGTAGTGGGGTGGATGACAAGGCTCTTGGGCAGGTATGTGAGTATGTGCCATGCAAACTGGGGAGGAATGATCGGGATACACTGTGTGGGGTTAATGAGGAGGAGAAAATATGGAGAGCCCTTATGGACATGAGGAAGGGAAAGGTGCCCTGGATAGATGGTTTACCAAGCAAATTTTATGTACAATACTTGGGTCTGCTAAGGAGTTTCCTAGTAAGGTTAATTAATGCCATGAAAGACGGAGGTAAGATGGGAGAATCGCAGGAAACTGCGGTGGTGGTGTTGGGATTACCGAGCCATTTCGTTGCTTTGTGTTGATTATAAACTGTTCGCAAAAATTCTGGGATTAAGTTTAAATGTGTTGTAGGGAGGTGTGTGTCAAAACGCAGTTTTGGTTTGCCTGGAGGTAGATGGTTTGAGAAGGTATGGGATACATGAAAGGGTTTTGTGGCAGTCGAAAGGGAAAGGGGGGGCCAGCGTCTCGTTGGGCTTTTCAGACTGGCAGGCGGGCATATGACAGGTGGAAAGGGGAGCAATGGTGTGATTACTCAGGAGCAGGGTTTATGGGGAAGAAATAGTAAATTGGGTAGCCACTTTGTACAAAGGAGCCAAGGCGAGGGTACAGATAAATGGATGCTTGGGGGAGAAATTGCAATGGGGAGGGGACTTAGGCAAGGGGTGTCCCATATCACAATATTGTTTGCATGCGTTCAGGACCCCATCTATAGAATGGATTTGAGCATCGAGTGTGTAATGGGGATAGGGGCGAGGATGGGTAGGGAAAGTATGGCCTGTGGATTAATTGGATACATGGCATGATTCAACCGTCTTGGTCCAGGAAGGGATGTCGTTTGGGCTTTAGATGACGTTCTGCAATGGTTTATGGGTGCAACAGGGATGTACGTGAATAGCGAGCTTGTCAAGGGTCATGGGGGTGGGAGATTGGGCGGGGAGGGGGTAGAGTTGGGAGGGGGAATGCATCGTGTGAGGAGACAGACAGAGGCGTTAAAATTTGTGGTAATCATCTATAAAGACCTGGATGCGGCAAAGTGAGGAAAACTCGAATCGTTGTTGGGAAGGATCCAGAGGCGTCTGGGTGCATTGAGACCTCATCATCTGGACACTGTGACAAAGAGTGATTCATAAATGTAATATAGTACAGTAATGTGTGGCCATGTAGCAGCCATGTTCCCCCCCCCCAGTTACAGGGACGGCGATTGTGGGAATTCTGAGACAGGTGTTCAAATTCTTGTTGGGTTCGAATGTGTGATTGTGCTCCAGAGGAGGTTGGGTATAAGTTGCCCTGTGCATCAGGTGTGGTTGGGGTTGTGGACCTGAAAAGGAGGGTTAGGGTTAATGGTGTGCTTCTTAAATGGGGGTGTTGTGTGAGGGAGTATGAGTGAGGGAGGGGAGCCCAGCGGAATAAAAGATACTGACAGTGTTGGGAAAGTTATATGGTTGGAGTAGAAGTTGAGGGAATGTGAAACCGTCTTGACGGCTTTTAATGGTGGCTCCAGAGACCGAGGAAACTTCAATAGTTTTTGTGTAGGTTGCTCGCGGGGAGGTGACGTTGCCCCAGAGGAGGAGATTTTACCCTTTACGCTTAGGGGAGTATATGGTACAAGTTTAGTAAGCTGAGGTTAAAACCTACGGTGCTAGGAGGTAATGTATCGTTTTCTGCACGGCATTCTACCGTCGGGGGAGAAGAAGTATATGAATAGAAGGGTAGTAGTGGGTGGGGGGTGTGGAATCTGTGGATAGTTAGGAGACGGCGTACATGGTAGTATATTCTTGTGAGGGGTTGTAGGGTGTAGGTGTTGGTCAAAGTAGAGTGGTACAGAGGGTGGGAGGTTCGTAGGGTCGTTGGTTCTGCTGTTGGGCTAATTCTAGATGTGGCGAGGGGTTAGATGTTGAGTGTTATAAGAGCCTTTGGTTTATATCATGGTCGGATTATTTAAACTAAATGCACCTCACAAACCCCACACCCTCCATTACCCACCATATATATATTATCTATATTATATATATATTATATATATATATATATATATATAATATATTTATATATATATATATATATATATATATATCGTGTGTAATGAGGGGCGGTGGAGGGGTTTGGAGGTGCGTTTAGTTGATATGTTTTATTATGCACCCCATACCCCTCCTGTGGGCGGGTAGTCAAAAGATAGCAGAGGAACATAATTGTCAGGCCCCGGGGGACTGGGACTCCAAAGTTTTGATAGCTGAGCAAGTTACAGAGGTAATGAACTCACAATTACAAGGTAATGAACTCACATTTACAAAGTTAATGAACTTCAGGTAGGTCTGGATCATAATCATGACAGCTTAAAAGGTATTTACAGTTACAGAGGGGTACGGTACATGGGCTCCAGGGGGACTGCGGCCACAATGTTCTGTTAGCTGAACTAGGTACAAGGGTAATGAGCATCACCAGTTACAAAGGTAATGAATCATGTAAGAATGGTTACTTACGTTTATACAGGGTACAAATCATGACACAATTATAGAGTAATTAGCAATTACACACTTCCACACCTGGTACATCTGTTATGAGTTATTGGTGCAAATATTGAATTGATTGGTGTCTCACACCACACACACACACACACACACACCCACACACACACACACTGTACACCACACACACACACTCAACACACACACACACACACACAAACAAACACACACACAAACACACACAAACATACACCACACACACACAAAGACGGGATGTTCCCAGAGATGGGACACAGACAACAAGAGGTGTCACAATTGGAAGTTGAAGACTCAGATGAATCAAAGGGATGTTAGGAAGTATTTCTTCGTCATAGAGTAGTCAGGCCATGGAATAGCCTAGAAAGGTGATGTGTGGAGGCAGGAACCATACATAGTTTTAAGGCGAGGTATGATGAGCTCTTGGGGCAGGGATGAGAGAGGACCTAGTAGCAATCAGGCGATGAGGCGGGAGACAGGAGCTGTGACTCGACCCCTCAACCACAAATAGGTGAGTTCAAATAGGTGAGTACACACACACATACACTACCCACGCAACACACACACACCACACAAACCACACACATTACACGCACACACATTCATACACATCACGAACCCCACCCTACACCACAGCCCCCATAGGCTCCCACCAAGGCTCCTGCTCCCCCAACTCCCAATATTCTTGCAGGTCCACAGTGATAGAAGAAGCTGAAAGTTTGGTACACAAACGCAGATGGAATAACGTAATAAACATGAGGAGCGGCACGAAGAATAAGGTGAGAAATCCCCAGACATCATAGCATCCAGAAATAAAACGCACGAGGAAATAACAGAGCAATCTTCCACGGATATCAGATCTGAGAAAGGATAGAGGGTAGAGGGGAAGAGGAGTTGCACTCTTATAAGAAACCGATGGGATTTAGGAAATGGAAGGCAATGGCGGATCTGATTGGAAGAAAAGACATAGTAGGTACAATTCAGTCTGGAGAACACAAAGTGGTTCATTGAGTGATGTATAACCCACACAGAACTGCAGGAGGCCAAGAGAGGAGTACGATGAAACCCACAGGGTGATGGATGGACACACTGGCCTGAGGGGGAGGTGGCAAGAAGAGCTCACTCGACCAGGCAAAGTTACTGGTAATGGGCGATTACACCAAGGGGATCAACTGCAGGAAAACCTGGAGCCATATGGGGGGTCCCGAAACATGGGGAGCAGATGATGGATGTAGGTACATTATGAAAACCTCATGGATCAACATGTCCAGGGGACACAACTAGAGGAGAGGAAGGCATGTGCCAGCAAGACTGGATCTTTCGTTCACACTGAGCAGTTCGAGATATGAGGACATCACTTACGAGAGGCCCCTTGGAGGCTAGCAATTTCACGTGGTTTGAGTTTTGATATAACATAGTAATAGGGTTACAACGTGGAGAAGGGAAAAAAGAACTGATCGGCAAAAGCCAAACTTACAAAAGGGGGACTACACAGGTGTGGTATGAGGAATTCCTGCAGGAGGTTCAGTGGGACGAAGAGACCTGGTAGAAAAAGTAAACGAGAAGATGATGAATATGTGTAGCAACAAAATCAAGGAGGCAGAGGAGGTTTGTTCCAAAAGGGAAACAGAAATAATAGGAAGACCAAAGCGAAGTCCTTGGTTTACCAAAAAGGTGTGAGAGGCATAAACTAATGTGCACCAGAGAATTGGAAAAGGTTACAGGAGGCAAGGAGAGGGAAAATTAAGGAGATTAGTAGAAAGAGCCAGAAACGATTATGCCACAGATAAGGGAGGGAGGCCCCAGCGACAGTACGAAAACGACATAGCATGAAAAGTCAAGTCTGCACCCGTAACTTCTGTATAGACACATTTAGGAGGAAGACAAGTCAAAGACCAGGTGATAAGGCGCTGAGGAAAGAAGGTGGAGAACTCACAAGGAACGGATCAAGAGGTATGTGGGAGTCAACATGAGATTTAAGGAAGTATTTACAGTGGACACAGGAAGGCCTCTCGGGGGACAGACCAGGATGGGGCACCAGCAAGGAATATACCAAAAAGTGTTGGATGAACATACATACAGCTGAGGAGGAGAGTGAAAGAAACTGCTACTAAGGGACATCGATACCTCAAAGGCAATGGGGACCGGAACAACATCTCCCCATGGGTCCTTAGAGAGGAAGCGGATATGTTGAGGGTTGCCACTTCACAATCTTCAACACGTACCTGGAAGGAAAAAAACGCGCAACTACCTGAGGTATATGTGAAGCGGCAAATGTAGTTCCCATTTTTAACAAAAAAGGGAGACAGAAAAAGAGGCCACAGAACTATAGAATCTGTCACTGACGTGTATAGTATGCCAAGTTATAGAGAGATTATCAGGAGGAGAGTGGAGGTAGCACCTGGAACGGAACAAGAGTATAAATGCCAACAGCTGGATTCATGCGAAGGGAAAATCCTGTGTCACAAAACCTTCGGAGTTTTAGGATAAAGTAAAGAAGTAAGAACGAGAGAGCAGGGGTGGGGTTGATCTGCCTCTTCTTGGACTGCAAGAAGTCTTTGAACACAGTTCCTCACAAGTAAGATTTTGTGAAGATAACTAGATGATCAGTCTCTTATAACAGGAAGGGCAACTGCATGAATCAGAGGATACCTGACAGGGAGACAACAACGAGTCATGGGATACGTAAAAGGATGTATCACAATGGGCACCTGTGACGAGCGGGGGTCCACAGGGGTCAGTCTAGGACCAGTGCAATTTTTGGTATATGTGAACGACCATGATGTAATGGGTTAGACTAAGAAGTGTCACTGTTCGAAGATGTGTGAGTGTAATGAGGAGATTTTTTTTTTTTATATTTTATTTAACTCAGGTACAAAAATATATGGGTAAATTAATCAATATGTAGAAAGATTACAGGCAGTGAACAATAATCAACTGTGACTACACAGTTCTGAAGAGCACTTATATAATGACCAGAACTAGGCTGCTGCACACAAATTTTCAATACACCGCTTCGTACGTTACTGTGCATTCACATGCGACGTGGTCATATAAAAAACGAATAGAACCTTCCCAGTAATGCTTACACTCTCCCCCCCCCCGCAATGAAATACGTTTGCCACCTCTTTCACCTTAGATACACAGAATGTGACAAATCTCTTATACATTTGTAAAAAAGCATTTAAAAAACTTCAATGACAAAAATTTATAAACACAATCAGCCTGCAGCTAAACGGCTGGCCACTATAATACAAGGAATGTCTGAACCTCGATGGCTCCATCCACCCCTAGAACACAATCCACACTACCCTCATATACCCTATGGTAATAATTAACATCGTGCCCGGTGGTGGGTTTTAGGACACTACCGCTGACACTTCAACCCATCCTCCCTCGTCGCCTATTAACTGTGTCTGCGTCACCACTCATAACCACAAACAGTCACTGATGATAATTAGGTCGATATAATATATATTACCTAAAAACACGCTATATACATAACTACCACAATAATAATAATTTACAACATTATTCCCTCTGCAGACAAGATTATTTACACTGTCGGAGATAATCTATACATCACATCCTACAGAGAGATGGACAACATTAGACATCATAAATAATATGACATGTGTATCAATGACCTGCTATTGCAGAGATTACTTAAAACTCCTAACCCCACCCCCAGTGAAAACTGTCAGTTTCACCTTGGCTATTCAAAAGATCAAAAACTCATTCCTTGAACTATATAATGAAAATGTGAAAAAACATCTGTAACAAATATATAAGCAAGAACACCCCAGGCAAGATCTTACATTATATACAATACAAAACGTTCCACCTAGTTAAAAAACAGGTATGAAACCTCATAATTATGACAAGTTACATTGCCCCTCATATATAGTAGACATGTATAATTAAGGTTTTAAAAAATGCTTATATCTAACATGCTTATGTACATCCTTACAAAACATGAAGGAATCCTTAGATAAATTATAATCATCGCGTGTTCACTCAATAACACCAAGACATTACATTGAATTCACATTGATATCACCTTTGTGGTGGGTTATTACTGCAGGGGATATAGGGATTGCTTTACAGGGCATGAGGAAGGTAAAAAACCCGGGTATTGATGGTCTACAGGTGGAATTTTATTTACAGCATCTGGGTGTTATAGGAAATTTCATGGTAGTTATTTTACTTGTATGAAGGAAGAAGAGTAAGTTGGAGATAAGCAGACAAAAACAGCAGTGTGGTGTGGTCCATGAAAGGTAAGGGGAGTATTGGGCAATATCATTGTAATGTGCAGACTATAAGGTTTTTGCAAAAATTTTATGTAATAGGGTTAAATGTGTAGTGGGGAGGGTCGTTTCGAAATTGCAATTTGGGCTGCCCGGAAGGTCGATGATTGAAGGGACACGAGATTCTGGAAGTTTTGTCGGAGTCAAAAATGGGGGGAAGGGGCGGCTTTTACTGGCTTTATGGACTGGCAGGCAGCCTATGATAGAGTGGAAAGGCGTGCACTGCAGGTTATACTTAGGACAAAAGGTTATGGGGAAGAAATAGTTGATTGGGTAAATACGCTGTATAGGGGAGCAAAAGTGAGGGTACAAATAAATGGGTATTTGGGGAGGGAATTTTTCGATTGGTAGAGGTCTCAGAAAGGGGGTTGTCCCATGTCACAGATCTTATTTGCGTGTTTTGAGGACCCCTTTTATAGAATGGTTGAAGACACTGTCAGTACCCGGGGTAAGGGTGGGGTTGAGGGCGGGACACTTTGGCCGGGATTAATAGGTTATGTAGATGATACGACTGTTCTGGTTCGTGAAAGGATGTCTATGAAAGTATTGGAAGATGTTGTGCAAGTTTCGCTAAAG
This sequence comes from Cherax quadricarinatus, assembly GCF_026875155.1. Lineage (NCBI taxonomy): Eukaryota > Metazoa > Arthropoda > Malacostraca > Decapoda > Parastacidae > Cherax > Cherax quadricarinatus. The sequence goes on from NC_069483.1 coordinate 1,454,677, forward strand.
ATTTGTGATATTATATACAGGGAAGACATGGATGTGGCACGTGAGGAAAACTCAGATTGGTTGTTAGAAAGGATCGTGGGTTGTGATTGTCGTAAATGTTTTATTGTATAGTAAGGTTTTGCATATTGCGGCTGTGATCCCAATTACAGGGGCGTCGATTGCTGGAATTTTGAGAAGGGTCTTTAAATTTTTGTGGGATCAAGTCTGGGATTGGTTAAGAAGAGGGTTGTTATGTTAACCAGTGTTTTCTGCCAGCGGTGGGTTGGGTTCTGATGGATCTAAGACAGAGGAGACTAAATGTGTGTGTCTTAAATGGAGGTATTGGTGTGGGCGTGATGGCGGGAAATATGGAACAGGTATATATGAGGTTGAAGAAGTTGTATGGAAGCGTTGAATTGAGGGACCTTGTTGGTTAGGGAAAGGAAAAACATTCGAATATGGGTTTTGTGTAGGTTACTGGTGGGTAAGTGCGTTGCCCCTGTTGAGGGTTTGTTCCCCAAGTACTCGTGGAGAAACATTTGGTATAGATTTAGCAAGCTGAAATTATTGCCTAGGGTGCTTGACGTTGTTTCGTTTTGTGCACGGTATCTTGCCATCACGGGCCATTCTAAGAACCAGGAGTGGTAGTAGCTAGTTGAGGGTGGGGGTGTGTTTTTGTAGAGGGGACGACACGGCGTTCCACGTGTTTATTTTGGTGAAAGGGTTAGATGTCAGGGGTTGGTTGGTAGGTTGGTACAGAGGGTGGGAGGGGAGTGGGTGGCGGTTCTGCATGCTTTAAGTCTTGACATGTGCGGTTTAGAAGAGGAAGTCATAAAGAGCTTCTTTAGATTAATCATGTGGGATTACTATCTACATATCGTGCGGTGATGAGGTGGAAAGGGGGTTAGTGAGGTGTAAAGGCGCGTTGCCTTGCGATAAAGTTTTATCGTACGATGTGTCCGTAACAGGGAATTGTATGAACAGGTGGGATCAAGTATCGTTTGGAAGGATATAGAAGGTTAACATTAGAAATCCTCGTGAATCTGTGAATGAATGTGAATGTACGAAGGGTAAGGTTCTTTTATTTATGGGATTTAAACTGGTTGAGTGTAAGTCAGTGGGTAATAGAGGGCTCGTCTCTTGGGGGGCATGAGAGTGTGGTGAATGTTGGTATGGATTGTGTTTCTTGGTTTCCTGGATGTGTGGTTGTGGAGGTTGAGAACTCGTTGTACTTATTGTTACCGTTGTGTTCCTGAATGCAAAGTGCAACTGCGAAAAGTTTAGTCATGTATTTGGAGGTTGTTCTGTCTTGTTATTGACCAATTCTTGAGTCATATGTTTTCAATGGTATATATGTAATTGGTTATGTTTATTATCGGCCGCTTATGGGGGTCCATATATGTATTAGGTTTTTTATAGATTCAAATAATTTTATTACTGTTTTGTTGTGTATATTTATGCATATGCATGGGTTTTCCTTTTTTTTTTGTGAAAATCAGTTTTTCTTTTTGTCACCCTTTAAATCATTGTTTTGAGGCCTTTGTTAAATTTTGACATTAGTAAATTCCTAGATGAGCATGTTAAACATTTGTTTTTAAAGTTATATATGAGAGGTGTGCCTCTGTTACTGGTTGTTGTTTTCCATTTTTTCGAGAGGTGATTGAGCCATGGTTCTGAGAATTTTATGTTTTCTCCTTCTTTATGTCTATTTATATTCCGGAATTATGTACTGATGTACTGTTTTTAAATAAAATATAAAAAAAAGTGCCAAGATTGCCTAACTTTCCTACCCCCCCCCCCAAATATGAAAACTGTTCAGTTCACTGGCTATACAACAATATCAAAACTCGTTCACTTAATCATATAATGAACTTGTGAAAAAAATCTGAAACAATATTATAAGCAAGAAAACCTAGGGCATATCTTACATTATATATTTACAATACCTAAAAGTACCACTATTATAAATAGATGAATGCCTCATTATTATGAAAGTTACATTGTTCATTTAAATTATGCACAACTACATATAGAGGATTTGGACACATATGGTTACAGTAACCAAATACCTCTAACTGGGCAGGCTCCGTCTAATCTAACATATGGCGCTATCTCCTCCCAAACCACACCATCCCACACCCTACACTAAATACCCTACGATACAATAAAAGATGTTTAGTATATAACATCGCTTACATACATACTTACAATACACGAAGGATAACCTTCAGTAAATATATATCATCGGTGTTCACATAAACCAAGACACATTACACTGAATATCAAAAATTAACATATGTGTGTTAGATAAGGTTATAACACAATGTCACCTTAACCAGGTGACAATAACTACCATTGATAATATTTCTTACACTTCAGAAAAATGCATTATTTCAACAACTCGCACTCCCAACAAATCACACACATCCTTAGCAACTGTCAACCCATGGAGGGCGACCCGTTTCGTACCCCTGACATCCCTTCCCTCAGTTGCCTAGCGTACACCATCCCTATCCTACACCTCCTTCCTGATTTACAAGTCTAATAAAACCAGTAATGTAAGTTCTCTGAATCCCACTGGAAAATCCCTTTCCCACCTCTGCCCAAAAATATCCCTGTTTCGACACGTTTTATAAAACGTAACCGCTAATACCCGCCGCCTTCACCTCGCTAACCACTTTCCTCTGCATTCCCCACGATATGTATATATAATCTACCATAATGTACCCCACAATACTCTCATCCACTCCTCTCACATCAAGACTTAATACCCGCAGAACAGAAATGCCTTTACCCCCAATCCTATGAAGCACCCTGCACAACCATCACCTGACGCTTCCCATCCCCTCACCAAAATTCACCACGTGGACGGCGAATCCTCCCTCCACATATCCACAGACCCCCCTCAACCACCCGTCTATCGGTGTTTAAAACCACAACCAGGCGGTAAAATCCCATGCAAGGAGCGATACAACACGTCTGCCCACGTGGTTGTAACTCAAACCTACTATGAACCTCTCCATATACTTCCCCAGCATACATGGGGAAAATCACTCCACCGGTTGTGCCACTACCCTCCCCACTAACGTCCTACACAGCCTACATATTTTTACCTTCACCAAGAGACCTCAAAACAGTTTCACACTACGAAACTCTACTCCCAGTATACATATGTTTCAATCTACAGTGTTATCTTGACCAAACAACCCCCACTCACACCTTCCTCATCCACCTCCCTCTTAATGAAGATACATTTGACCCTCCCACTTTAATCCATCAAACCAACGCCCCTTGATGCAGAGATAACATTACCACAACCTTTTTATGCCAATCACAGCCCGAACCCAACAAGAATTTTAAAAACCCTTTAAGTATGTTCACATTGCTGTCCTAGTTAAAGGGACATGATAAGGCCGCATTGCTCCAAAGCGCCCAGAATTCCGGTCAACTACCTACCGAGTTTTCCACACATGCAACATCCAGATTTCTGCATAGATAGACCACAAATTTTTATTGAAGTCACCCGCATCGTCACAACTGCACTAACCCACTCCACCCTCCCCCACCCAGAAGCCTCCTAAACCCATTACCACTAGACTTCTCTGAATTTTTCTTGCACTCTCATACCAGTTAGCACTTGGAACATGTTGACGACCCACCTAGGGCGTCCATTGACATCCCCTCCCTAACCATAACAGTAGTACATCTACACACCATCCCTATGAACTGGCCAATCCCTCCCAACTCCACTCTTCTCACTCACTAATGCTCACATTTGCCTGCACCTCCACCATTTTATAAAAGGGGTCCTCTTGCACGCAAACAATAGACTGTGTATAGGACATCCCTGTCGAAGTCTGCTACTCATTACAATCCTTCCCCTCAATCTTCCGTTAAACTGTACCCTCGCCAGTTTGCCCTCCACGATTATAACACATTATTCATCCCACTATTTCTTCCCAAAACCCTATCCCTAAGGATAGCTCTCAATGCTTCTCGCCTCCACTCTGTCACATGCTCCTGCCAGTCTAGTGAACGAAGCCTCCTCCCCCCTTTTTCTCCACGAAAATCCTCAGTACCCATGCCCCTCCACTATAGCCTCCCTGGCAACCCAAAACTGAGTTTACGAATGACCCGCCCTACTAAGCACTTAAACCTATTCCTAAAATCTCCCCCGTAGCAAACAACTTATAATTCAGCGCATAACAACGATATTGCCCAGTACTGCCTAAAGTATTCTGCCTCTTACCCTCGGTACCAAGACTACTACAGCCGTTGCCTGCTTATCTCTCACTTGCCCCTCTTCTTCAATTTACTAAACCTTTACCCCAAAAAAACCTCATAGCTCCAATCCTGTTGGTAGAATTATGCTCGGTAGTTCATCGAGTCCTGTCGGCTTTGCCCTTTCGCCATTTCACTTTAAGCCCTCGTTATTTCCTCTTCACTATTTCCCCACCCAGATGCTTCCCTATCACCTGTTCCCAACTGACATATCGCACTCCCCACATGTTCTAAATTCCCTGCTCCTACCCCTTCCCCTCTTGTCAATACTGCTCAAACCACTTATCCACAACCGACCCCATCAATCTGGATATTTGTATAACCTGTACCCACCCTATACACACCCACCAATTCATGAACCTCCAACCATGAATAGCCATTGCCTGCTGTCGTTATTTTGCCTACGCAATACACACGACGTCGTGCCCTATTGCCCCCATAACACCTCTTCCACCCCGCCATTATCCTCACCACTTGGAAACCTCGTCCTGGAATTCACGCAAACTCTTGACAAAATTGCCATGAGATATGTACAACCTAGTCTACCTAGGCCGGCCTAACCACATCCTTACGAAAGTTCATGCTCTACCTCTCACGCCCCCCACCTACCACATCCCTCATCTGAACATCACCAAGTGGATTTCGTAAGCCTCCCTATATGTGCCCCGCCCCATGTGGTTCCACATCAGCCTCCTAATAATCAATTCCAGTCCCCACCAACGATGGCCACTCAAGTAAACCGCATAAGGAGATAACTAGGGTCATTACATACAAAATCTGCCTTTCACTTTCACATCGTTTTCTGCTGGTTGCATACACATTAAAAAGGGTCTTACCATCTGCCCCATTCACAACCATCCAATGCAACACCCTCCCCGCTTTATCAATAAACCCACACCACCTTTCAAACATGCAGATGGTCAGACAGAGGTCATAACCTTAAACTTGCACCTCCAGCACTCTTCCCCACTGAAATTATGTTCCTTGTAGAAACACTACATCCACCTATATTACACAGAAGCATACGTAACATTCTCTCTTCACACTATTACACAGTCCTTCACGTTCACAGGTCATACACTAAGGCCTTAAATTTCCATCCCTTATTCCTCTTCTCTTTACCAGGGCCTCCTGCCCCTAGGGCAACACATTGACTTCACACCAGCCACCCTCCCCTTCTTTTGACTGTTCTTTATCCTGTTGCTACTCGAGAATATTCGTCCTTCCTCCCAAACCTATGCGCCGGCATCAGGGAAGTCATCTGAGTCTGAACCGCCTGCTCTCTTCCTCGTGACACCCTCCACCACCATGTGTTGTCTTTCGAGGATTCCTCGCAAATGAACCTAACCTCTACCATTTCATGTTGCACAGAACACAGGCACACCTCTCTGTGCCTGCTGATCCTCCCTCTTCCTTCCTATGCAATGTCCCACACTCTCTTCTTGCAACTCAAAGACGTTCTCCCGTACAGAGACATCATCCTCCCCAGGTGGAGTTAAAGTTTTCAAAAACCTCATCAGCTCTTCACCAGCACCATCACCCTCCTGCAGCACAAGCACTTCCGCCCCCGTCACCGGCAATGTGGCCCATTTCTAGCTCAACACAACTTGACACTCTCATCATTCACCACAACGGGGAATCTTCAACTTTTTCACTCCACAGATGTCGACTCCTCGTTTTACCGTGGACTCTCCACGACAGCATCCACACCTGTTGTAACTGGTTGCTACTCCAGTCTGCACCATTTCCCCTCTCTGTTGCACACACGTCGACCGCCCTGTCGATCATACTCCCCACCAACTGCAGTACTCGTTGCCCAGCAATATGTCACAAGAATCTGGGTCCGGAACTCCTTCATCACATGTAAGACGGGATTGGGTGCCCTCAGTGTCATTTTGAGGGGCAGAACGTAAACATCCAGACGTCCCATGTATTGCACCTGCCACCCATTGCCTTGCGTTGCCAGATGCATGGTACCATACGGCCTCAAACACATTCCTTATGTCAGCCTCGTCTGCCTCAAAGGGTACGTTGCGCAACTTCACCCACGTAAAATGTCGAAGAGACGTCTATGAGACGCACTATTACAGCAGAGTTGCATCTAGATCACATCCTGGAATTTGTCACCAACGACTTCATATACAACCGTCGAATTCAACTTAACGAAGATTCTGAAGGCCCCATTCAGAGCTACACCATATACCTCGTAGTCCTGTATTTCATAAGTCTCTCTGATGATCTTCGGTAGCAACACTTGTGCCGTTGAGGGGGAAATCGCCCCACGAAGCAGCTCAACACTGACGGTATTCGTCCCTACGCCGTACATCATGGCCATGTTGTTGCCTATTGAGGGAGTCGGCCTGAAAACAGCAGAGGGGTGCAGAGCACAACCGCCGTCTACGGCAGTCAGGCAATGAATGTGTGAGGATGATTGATGTATCCAGGCATTACACATGCATTAAGCTTTGTAATATTCCCTTCGAGGTGGATAAGGAGGATATTAGAGGAGGTTTTGAGAAATATGGGACAGTTCATTTGCCCTCAGCCTCAGTTACCATGGGTGATGGGAGCCTAGCGGGAGTCTGTCTTTTTGGAAGGTACTTTAACATAAAATGACATTGCGCCACCCACATACCATCCTACGTGTAACTACAGGACTTCAGACGCAGGTATGGTTCTTATGCAGGGCGAAGATGATACATGCCGTCTATATGGGTGAATATGTTCAATAGCAGCGGTGTGTGGGAACCAAGACAACGAGTGCCTGAGGTGCCCAGTGGTGGAGGCATCTGCTCTCCTGCAGAGAGGAGGGAGACGAGGAACAAAGAACAGTGAAGGAGCCGTGGTCGGTCTATGGAGCGAGATAGTGGATGAGGCGCATGTGCTGTTGGAGTGGGTGAGGCCCTGGACCAGTTAACTGCCCCGAGGACTACTCCAGTGGCAGGAGAGAAGTGCGGAGGGCTTGAGGAAAGTTGGCACGAGGTGTTGAAGTCCTTGTCACCACCTGAGGGAGGGCGGTGATGCACCTGCGCGGGCAGTAGACGACGAGCTGAAGGCATTTCCAGAACCAAGCTTTGGTAGGATGAGATCGTCACGAGGAAGACGGCCTGCTGTGTCGGAATCCAGGTTGATGTCCTAATGCCAGCGCAACAGCTTGGGGAAGCAGTCTTGGGTGGAAGGGGAAGGTAGTATGGGCCCGACAGAAGGCACCGAAAGAATGGGGGGATGGGAAGAAGTGTGAGGTAGACAAGTGGAGCTCAAGTCTGGTGGCCCTGGAAAGTGTTGAGAGAGGATGCAGGTTTGGAGGTTGGAAATTTAAGCGGCCTTGGTGTATGACAATTAAACGTCAATGGTTTGTGTAATATTGAAACAGAGACGGCTTTTTGATCGTTCTGAATAAATCAGTAGCAGGATGTTGTGTTCCTTCAGGAGCATAATTTAAGGAGGGCTAGGGTTGTTGGAGGTGGGCAGGGTTTAAGGTGGTAACCCTGCCATCTGCCCCAATATAAAAGGAGGTGTGGGAAAATTAATTAGGGAGGCAAGCCATTTTGTTTTGTTAGAGAATTGAGGGGGGCGAGGGTGTTGTGGTGGGATGGTGGTGGAATGGGAAAGCAGATATCCATTGGAAGAGTGTATGGCCTGCAGAGATAACGTACAGTGAAAGCAGGAGTAGAGTTACAGGAGTTTGTGTGCGAAAACTTGTGTTTTTCTTACGGGCATTAACCGGATGTGACACTAGTAGGAGGTGGAGACTGGAACTAGCGTTATTAGAAGGGCCAACGTGGAACCGAACAGGGGCAGGCTATGTGTCTGTGGCCCTCCTAACAGACTTATTGAGGGACATTGTGTTACGAGACACGTTTGAGGGGGGCGTGGGAGATAGAGCACACGTTTGTCTAGGAGAGGGTATGCCACGCATTTAGACAGGTGTATCTTTCCTATGGGTTGTAGTACAATCTTTTCAAAACTGTTAGAGGTAGGCATATTTAGACCATAGTGCAGTAGTGGCAGAGGTGGACGTGGGAGGCGTTTATGGAATTATATAGAAGTTACTCCCACCCGGAGTTAAACACAAGGTGTGAGTGATGAGGAGGGGTTGGAGAGGGGTTTGTGGTCACATGGAAGGAGGATAGATGAGTGGGGAAGAAATGGGGTTGGAAGGGAAGATGTGGTGAAATGGTTGGGATTGTGTCGCTAAGGAGAGGATTAAAAAATATTTGTGTTGCGGAGACCCAACATCCACATACCCCCGGGAAAAATGTATAATATCTAATTCTGCCTGTGCAAATGTATTGACTTGCTATAACTACTGTATATTCGGACAGCGCCTACCAGGTTACGCGGATGTTATGTGCAGGGGGATGTCAGGGGCAATTTCCATGGATGAGATTGTTGAGATGAAGGGGAGTCCTGAGGGAGTTGCAAGATGAGAGGTTTCAAGTGCTAAGGGTTTGCAGGCAGGGGTTAGAGAGTGTTATGAGGTGGTGACAGCCATCTGGAGTGTGTATTGCGACGTCAAAAGCAACGACAGCAAGGCTACAGCTTCCCAGGGTTAGAGATCCATGAGCTGGTGCGGAGGTTATAGGGGCTAGGTCAGGAGACTACGGGCTACGAAAGGAATGTGCGAGTTTTTGCGATAAAAGGGTATGAAGAGTATTGGAAAAGTGGGGTACGGGGTGGGGGATGAAGTTTGTTTTTGAGCAGGTGTGTTGAGTAGTGGCGTGCAATTTAGCGGCAACAGTGATGAGGAAGCATTGGGAGGGTAATTTCAGGAGGGAAATAGTGAATGGCACTAAGGGAATGGAAAGGCCAAAGCTCGGGAATAGATGGGTCTCCTGGCTGAATTTTAATCTACAGCATTGGGAGTTCGATAAAGGGGGGACCAGGGATTCATGCGTCAGGTTATTACAATCGATGAAGGAGATGGGTTAGTTGGGGAGAGAAGAAGCAGGGTAACAGCTTGTTGTAGTGTTGTAAATGGTTTGGGGCAGCACACCCTCAAGGACTACAATCCATATTACTGCTATGCGCAGATTTAAGTTGTTTGCTAAAGTCTGGGGTATTAAGTTTAAATGTGTTGTAGGGAGGTGTGTGTCAAAACGCAGTTTTGGTTTGCCTGGAGGTAGATGGTTTGAGAAGGTATGGGATACATGAAAGGGTTTTGTGGCAGTCGAAAGGGAAAGGGGGGGCCAGCGTCTCGTTGGGCTTTTCAGACTGGCAGGCGGGCATATGACAGGTGGAAAGGGGAGCAATGGTGTGATTACTCAGGAGCAGGGTTTATGGGGAAGAAATAGTAAATTGGGTAGCCACTTTGTACAAAGGAGCCAAGGCGAGGGTACAGATAAATGGATGCTTGGGGGAGAAATTGCAATGGGGAGGGGACTTAGGCAAGGGGTGTCCCATATCACAATATTGTTTGCATGCGTTCAGGACCCCATCTATAGAATGGATTTGAGCATCGAGTGTGTAATGGGGATAGGGGCGAGGATGGGTAGGGAAAGTATGGCCTGTGGATTAATTGGATACATGGCATGATTCAACCGTCTTGGTCCAGGAAGGGATGTCGTTTGGGCTTTAGATGACGTTCTGCAATGGTTTATGGGTGCAACAGGGATGTACGTGAATAGCGAGCTTGTCAAGGGTCATGGGGGTGGGAGATTGGGCGGGGAGGGGGTAGAGTTGGGAGGGGGAATGCATCGTGTGAGGAGACAGACAGAGGCGTTAAAATTTGTGGTAATCATCTATAAAGACCTGGATGCGGCAAAGTGAGGAAAACTCGAATCGTTGTTGGGAAGGATCCAGAGGCGTCTGGGTGCATTGAGACCTCATCATCTGGACACTGTGACAAAGAGTGATTCATAAATGTAATATAGTACAGTAATGTGTGGCCATGTAGCAGCCATGTTCCCCCCCCCCAGTTACAGGGACGGCGATTGTGGGAATTCTGAGACAGGTGTTCAAATTCTTGTTGGGTTCGAATGTGTGATTGTGCTCCAGAGGAGGTTGGGTATAAGTTGCCCTGTGCATCAGGTGTGGTTGGGGTTGTGGACCTGAAAAGGAGGGTTAGGGTTAATGGTGTGCTTCTTAAATGGGGGTGTTGTGTGAGGGAGTATGAGTGAGGGAGGGGAGCCCAGCGGAATAAAAGATACTGACAGTGTTGGGAAAGTTATATGGTTGGAGTAGAAGTTGAGGGAATGTGAAACCGTCTTGACGGCTTTTAATGGTGGCTCCAGAGACCGAGGAAACTTCAATAGTTTTTGTGTAGGTTGCTCGCGGGGAGGTGACGTTGCCCCAGAGGAGGAGATTTTACCCTTTACGCTTAGGGGAGTATATGGTACAAGTTTAGTAAGCTGAGGTTAAAACCTACGGTGCTAGGAGGTAATGTATCGTTTTCTGCACGGCATTCTACCGTCGGGGGAGAAGAAGTATATGAATAGAAGGGTAGTAGTGGGTGGGGGGTGTGGAATCTGTGGATAGTTAGGAGACGGCGTACATGGTAGTATATTCTTGTGAGGGGTTGTAGGGTGTAGGTGTTGGTCAAAGTAGAGTGGTACAGAGGGTGGGAGGTTCGTAGGGTCGTTGGTTCTGCTGTTGGGCTAATTCTAGATGTGGCGAGGGGTTAGATGTTGAGTGTTATAAGAGCCTTTGGTTTATATCATGGTCGGATTATTTAAACTAAATGCACCTCACAAACCCCACACCCTCCATTACCCACCATATATATATTATCTATATTATATATATATTATATATATATATATATATATATAATATATTTATATATATATATATATATATATATATATCGTGTGTAATGAGGGGCGGTGGAGGGGTTTGGAGGTGCGTTTAGTTGATATGTTTTATTATGCACCCCATACCCCTCCTGTGGGCGGGTAGTCAAAAGATAGCAGAGGAACATAATTGTCAGGCCCCGGGGGACTGGGACTCCAAAGTTTTGATAGCTGAGCAAGTTACAGAGGTAATGAACTCACAATTACAAGGTAATGAACTCACATTTACAAAGTTAATGAACTTCAGGTAGGTCTGGATCATAATCATGACAGCTTAAAAGGTATTTACAGTTACAGAGGGGTACGGTACATGGGCTCCAGGGGGACTGCGGCCACAATGTTCTGTTAGCTGAACTAGGTACAAGGGTAATGAGCATCACCAGTTACAAAGGTAATGAATCATGTAAGAATGGTTACTTACGTTTATACAGGGTACAAATCATGACACAATTATAGAGTAATTAGCAATTACACACTTCCACACCTGGTACATCTGTTATGAGTTATTGGTGCAAATATTGAATTGATTGGTGTCTCACACCACACACACACACACACACACACCCACACACACACACACTGTACACCACACACACACACTCAACACACACACACACACACACAAACAAACACACACACAAACACACACAAACATACACCACACACACACAAAGACGGGATGTTCCCAGAGATGGGACACAGACAACAAGAGGTGTCACAATTGGAAGTTGAAGACTCAGATGAATCAAAGGGATGTTAGGAAGTATTTCTTCGTCATAGAGTAGTCAGGCCATGGAATAGCCTAGAAAGGTGATGTGTGGAGGCAGGAACCATACATAGTTTTAAGGCGAGGTATGATGAGCTCTTGGGGCAGGGATGAGAGAGGACCTAGTAGCAATCAGGCGATGAGGCGGGAGACAGGAGCTGTGACTCGACCCCTCAACCACAAATAGGTGAGTTCAAATAGGTGAGTACACACACACATACACTACCCACGCAACACACACACACCACACAAACCACACACATTACACGCACACACATTCATACACATCACGAACCCCACCCTACACCACAGCCCCCATAGGCTCCCACCAAGGCTCCTGCTCCCCCAACTCCCAATATTCTTGCAGGTCCACAGTGATAGAAGAAGCTGAAAGTTTGGTACACAAACGCAGATGGAATAACGTAATAAACATGAGGAGCGGCACGAAGAATAAGGTGAGAAATCCCCAGACATCATAGCATCCAGAAATAAAACGCACGAGGAAATAACAGAGCAATCTTCCACGGATATCAGATCTGAGAAAGGATAGAGGGTAGAGGGGAAGAGGAGTTGCACTCTTATAAGAAACCGATGGGATTTAGGAAATGGAAGGCAATGGCGGATCTGATTGGAAGAAAAGACATAGTAGGTACAATTCAGTCTGGAGAACACAAAGTGGTTCATTGAGTGATGTATAACCCACACAGAACTGCAGGAGGCCAAGAGAGGAGTACGATGAAACCCACAGGGTGATGGATGGACACACTGGCCTGAGGGGGAGGTGGCAAGAAGAGCTCACTCGACCAGGCAAAGTTACTGGTAATGGGCGATTACACCAAGGGGATCAACTGCAGGAAAACCTGGAGCCATATGGGGGGTCCCGAAACATGGGGAGCAGATGATGGATGTAGGTACATTATGAAAACCTCATGGATCAACATGTCCAGGGGACACAACTAGAGGAGAGGAAGGCATGTGCCAGCAAGACTGGATCTTTCGTTCACACTGAGCAGTTCGAGATATGAGGACATCACTTACGAGAGGCCCCTTGGAGGCTAGCAATTTCACGTGGTTTGAGTTTTGATATAACATAGTAATAGGGTTACAACGTGGAGAAGGGAAAAAAGAACTGATCGGCAAAAGCCAAACTTACAAAAGGGGGACTACACAGGTGTGGTATGAGGAATTCCTGCAGGAGGTTCAGTGGGACGAAGAGACCTGGTAGAAAAAGTAAACGAGAAGATGATGAATATGTGTAGCAACAAAATCAAGGAGGCAGAGGAGGTTTGTTCCAAAAGGGAAACAGAAATAATAGGAAGACCAAAGCGAAGTCCTTGGTTTACCAAAAAGGTGTGAGAGGCATAAACTAATGTGCACCAGAGAATTGGAAAAGGTTACAGGAGGCAAGGAGAGGGAAAATTAAGGAGATTAGTAGAAAGAGCCAGAAACGATTATGCCACAGATAAGGGAGGGAGGCCCCAGCGACAGTACGAAAACGACATAGCATGAAAAGTCAAGTCTGCACCCGTAACTTCTGTATAGACACATTTAGGAGGAAGACAAGTCAAAGACCAGGTGATAAGGCGCTGAGGAAAGAAGGTGGAGAACTCACAAGGAACGGATCAAGAGGTATGTGGGAGTCAACATGAGATTTAAGGAAGTATTTACAGTGGACACAGGAAGGCCTCTCGGGGGACAGACCAGGATGGGGCACCAGCAAGGAATATACCAAAAAGTGTTGGATGAACATACATACAGCTGAGGAGGAGAGTGAAAGAAACTGCTACTAAGGGACATCGATACCTCAAAGGCAATGGGGACCGGAACAACATCTCCCCATGGGTCCTTAGAGAGGAAGCGGATATGTTGAGGGTTGCCACTTCACAATCTTCAACACGTACCTGGAAGGAAAAAAACGCGCAACTACCTGAGGTATATGTGAAGCGGCAAATGTAGTTCCCATTTTTAACAAAAAAGGGAGACAGAAAAAGAGGCCACAGAACTATAGAATCTGTCACTGACGTGTATAGTATGCCAAGTTATAGAGAGATTATCAGGAGGAGAGTGGAGGTAGCACCTGGAACGGAACAAGAGTATAAATGCCAACAGCTGGATTCATGCGAAGGGAAAATCCTGTGTCACAAAACCTTCGGAGTTTTAGGATAAAGTAAAGAAGTAAGAACGAGAGAGCAGGGGTGGGGTTGATCTGCCTCTTCTTGGACTGCAAGAAGTCTTTGAACACAGTTCCTCACAAGTAAGATTTTGTGAAGATAACTAGATGATCAGTCTCTTATAACAGGAAGGGCAACTGCATGAATCAGAGGATACCTGACAGGGAGACAACAACGAGTCATGGGATACGTAAAAGGATGTATCACAATGGGCACCTGTGACGAGCGGGGGTCCACAGGGGTCAGTCTAGGACCAGTGCAATTTTTGGTATATGTGAACGACCATGATGTAATGGGTTAGACTAAGAAGTGTCACTGTTCGAAGATGTGTGAGTGTAATGAGGAGATTTTTTTTTTTTATATTTTATTTAACTCAGGTACAAAAATATATGGGTAAATTAATCAATATGTAGAAAGATTACAGGCAGTGAACAATAATCAACTGTGACTACACAGTTCTGAAGAGCACTTATATAATGACCAGAACTAGGCTGCTGCACACAAATTTTCAATACACCGCTTCGTACGTTACTGTGCATTCACATGCGACGTGGTCATATAAAAAACGAATAGAACCTTCCCAGTAATGCTTACACTCTCCCCCCCCCCGCAATGAAATACGTTTGCCACCTCTTTCACCTTAGATACACAGAATGTGACAAATCTCTTATACATTTGTAAAAAAGCATTTAAAAAACTTCAATGACAAAAATTTATAAACACAATCAGCCTGCAGCTAAACGGCTGGCCACTATAATACAAGGAATGTCTGAACCTCGATGGCTCCATCCACCCCTAGAACACAATCCACACTACCCTCATATACCCTATGGTAATAATTAACATCGTGCCCGGTGGTGGGTTTTAGGACACTACCGCTGACACTTCAACCCATCCTCCCTCGTCGCCTATTAACTGTGTCTGCGTCACCACTCATAACCACAAACAGTCACTGATGATAATTAGGTCGATATAATATATATTACCTAAAAACACGCTATATACATAACTACCACAATAATAATAATTTACAACATTATTCCCTCTGCAGACAAGATTATTTACACTGTCGGAGATAATCTATACATCACATCCTACAGAGAGATGGACAACATTAGACATCATAAATAATATGACATGTGTATCAATGACCTGCTATTGCAGAGATTACTTAAAACTCCTAACCCCACCCCCAGTGAAAACTGTCAGTTTCACCTTGGCTATTCAAAAGATCAAAAACTCATTCCTTGAACTATATAATGAAAATGTGAAAAAACATCTGTAACAAATATATAAGCAAGAACACCCCAGGCAAGATCTTACATTATATACAATACAAAACGTTCCACCTAGTTAAAAAACAGGTATGAAACCTCATAATTATGACAAGTTACATTGCCCCTCATATATAGTAGACATGTATAATTAAGGTTTTAAAAAATGCTTATATCTAACATGCTTATGTACATCCTTACAAAACATGAAGGAATCCTTAGATAAATTATAATCATCGCGTGTTCACTCAATAACACCAAGACATTACATTGAATTCACATTGATATCACCTCCCCCCCTTTACCCCTTCCCCCTTGTCAATACTGCTCAAACCACTTATCCAAAAAACGCCCCCACCCATCTGATTTTGTATAACCGCCCCACCCTTACCCCCCACCAATTCTGAACCTCCAACCATGAATAGCCATTCCCTGCTGTCGTTATTTTGCCTACGAAATACACACGCGCGGCCTTTTCCCCCAAACACCTTTCCACCCCGCCATTTCCTCCCACTTGGAACCTCGCCCGGATTTCACGCAACTTTGACAAAATGCCATGAGATATGTCAACCTATTAAACCTAGCCCCCCTTACCCTCCTTACAAAAGTTGCTCTACCCCCCCACCCCCCCCACCTACCCATCCTAAACTGAACACCCAAAAGGATTTGTAACCCTCCCTTAGGCCCCGCCCATGGGTTCCACATCACCCCTCCTAATAATCAATTCCGTCCCCCCAACGATGGCCACTCAAGTAAACCGCATAAGGAGATAACTAGGTCATACATACAAAATCTGCTTTACTTTACATCGTTTTTGTGGTGCATACCATTAAAAGGTTTTCCCATCTGCCCCATTCACACCCCCAAAAATGCAACCCCCTCCCCCTTTATCAATAAACCCACACCACCTTTCAAAATGCGAGGCGGAGTCATAACTTAAAAACCTTCCCACCTCCCAGCATTTTCCCCCCTGAATTATTTTCCTGTAGAAACACTACATCCACCTATATTACACAAAAGCATACAAAAACATTCCCTCTTCACATATTACACGTCCTTCACGTTCACAGCATACCCCAAAGGGCCCTTTAAAAAATTTCCATCCCTTTTTCCCTCTTCTCTTTCCCAGGGCCTCCTGCCCTGGGCCCAACACATGATTCACCCAGCCACCCTCCCCCTTCTTTTGATGTCTTTATCCTGGCTCCCTCGAGATATTCGTCCTTCCTCCCAAACCTATGCGCCGGCATCAGGGTCATCTGAGTCTGAACCCCCTGCTCTCTTCCTCGTGCACCCTCCCCCACCATGTTGTCTTTCGAGGTTTCCCTCGAATGAACCTAACCCTCTACCTTTTGTTGCCAGAACACAGAAACACCTCTTGTGCCGCTGACTCCCCCTTCCCTTCCTTGCATGCCCCAAACACTCTCTTCTTGCAATAAAAGACGTTCCCCCGTACAGAGAATACCCTCCCCAGGTGGAGTTAAAAGTTTTCAAAACCTACCCAGCTCTTCCCCGCACCATCCCCCTCCTGCAGACAAGCCTTCCGCCCCCGTCACCGGCAAGTGGCCATTTCTGCTAAACACAATTTGGGACACTCTTATTCCCCAAAAGGGGGAATTTAAACTTTTCACCCCACAGGTCGATCCTCGTTTCCCGGGGGGACTCCCCACGACAGCATCCAACCTGTAACTGGTGCTCCTCCGTCTGCACATTCCCCCCCTCTGTTGCACAACTCCCCCCCTGTGATCATACCCCCCCACCAACTGCAGTACTCGTTGCCCAGAAAAGTCACAAGAATCTGGGCCCGGAACCCTTCATCACATGTAAGACGGGATTGGGTGCCTCAGTGTCTTTTTGAGGGGGAAGTAAAATCCAGACGCCCCATGTATGACCTCCCACCCAAATTGCCTTGCGTTGCCAGATGCATGGTACCATCGCCTCAAACACATTCCTTATGTCAGCCTCGTCTCCCCAAAAGGGGGTAGTTGCGCAATTTCACCCCGTAAAATGTCGAGAGACGTCTATGAGACGCACTTACAGGGGGAGTTGTCTAGATCACACCCTGGAATTTGTCACCAACGACTCTAAACCGTCGAATTCAATTAACGAAGATTCTAAAGGCCCCATTAGAGCTAACCCCATTACCCTTTAGCCTGTTTTAAAAGCTCTCTGATGATCTTCGGTAGCAAACTTGTGCCGTTGGGGGAAAAATCGCCCCCGAAGCAGCTCACATGCGGTATTGCCCTACGCCTACATCAGGCCATGTTGTTGCTATGGGGGTGGGCCAAAAACAGCAGGGGGTGCAGAGCACAACCGCCGTCTCGGCAGTCAGGAAATGAATGTGTGGGGATGATTGGTATCGGGATTACCATGCATTAAGTTTGTAATATTCCCCTTCGAGGGGGGAAAAAGGAGATATTAGGGATTTTTTTGAGAAATATGGGCAGTTCATTTCCCCTACCCCAAGTACATGGGTGATGGGACCCTAGCGGGTCTGTTTTGGAAGGTCCCTTTAAATAAAATGCATTGCGCCACCCCATCCACCCTACGTGTCCCCTACAGGACTTCAGGACGCAGGTAGGGTTTTCTTTGCAGGGCGAAGATGTACATGCCGTCTATATGGTAAATATGTTTAAATGCAGCGGGTGGGGGAAACCGCAACGGTCCCTGGCCCAGTGGTGGAGGCATCTGCTTCTGAAAGGAGGAGGGGACGGGAACAAAGAAGTAAAGGAGGCCGTGGTGGGCTATGGAGCGAGTAGTGGATGGGGCGCATGGGGCTGTTGGAGTGGGTGAGGCCCTGGCCAGTTAAGGGCCCCGAGACTATCCAGTGGCAGGGGAAGTGCGGGGCTTGAGGAAAGTTGGCCGAGGTGTTGAGTCCTTGTCAACCTGAGGAGGCGGAGCACCTGCGCGGGCATTTGCACGAGCTGAAGGCATTTCCGACCAAAGCTTTGGGGATGGATCGTCACGAGGAAGCGGCTGTGTGTCGGAATCAGGTGTGCCCAATGCCGCGCAACAGTTTGGGGGAAGCAGTCTTGGGTGGAAGGGGAAGGTTATGGGCCCGACGAAGGCACCGAAAGAATGGGGGGGGGAAAGGGAAGTGTGAGGTGAAAAGTGGGTTTCAATTTGGGTGGCCCGGGAAAAGTGTGGGAGAGGAGCAGGGTTGGAAATTTAAGGGGCCTTGGTGTTGACAATAAACGTCAATGGTTTGTGTAATATTAAAAACAGAGGGTTTTTTGATCTTTCCCTGAATAAATTTAGAGAGGATTTTGTTTTTCCTTTCAGGGATTTTTTTAAGGGAGGGTAGGGTGTTGGAGGTGGCAGGGTTTAAGGTGGTAACCCTGCCATCTGCCCCCTATAAAAGGAGGTGTGGGAAATTAATTAGGGAGGCAAGCCATTTTGTTTTGTTTGAGATTGAGGGGGGGAGGGTGTTGTGGTGGAGGTGGTGGATTGGAAAGAGTATCCATTGAAGGTGTATGGCCTGCAGAGAAAAACGTACAGGGGAAGCAGGAGTTTTTTTGTGCGAAAACTTGTTTTTTCTTACGGGCATTACCCGGGTGTGACACTAGTGGAGGAGACTGGAAAAAGCTTATTGAAGGGCCAACGTGGAACCGAAAGGGGCAGGGGTATGTGTCTGTGGCCCCTAACAGACTTATTGAGGGACATTGGTTACGAGACACGTTTGAGGGGGGGGTGGGAGATAGAGCAACGTTTGTTGGAGAGGGTATGCCCCGCATTTAGAAGGTGTATCTTTCCATGGGTTGTAGTACAATCTTTCAAAACTGTAGAGGTAGCATATTTTGACCAAGGCAGTAGTGGCGAGGTGGAGTGGGAGGCGTTTTGGAATTTTATAGAAGTTACTGGAGTTTAAAAACAAGTGTGGTGATGAGGGGGGGTTGGGAAAGGGGTTTGTGGTTTCCCCTGGAAGGAGGTGAGTGGGGAAGAAATGGGGTGGAGATGTGGTGAAATGGTTGGGATTGTGTCGTAAGGAGAGGATTTAAAAAATTTTGTGTGGGAGGGGAAATGTATAAATAACTTAAATTATTTACTTTTAAAATATTTGGAGGACAGGTTACGCGGAGTTATGTGCAGGGGGTGTCAGGGGAATTTCCATGGTGGATTGTTGAGATGAAGGGGAGGGCTGAGGGAGTTGCAAGTGGAGGTTTCAAGTGCTAAGGGTGCAGGCAGGGGTTGAGGTTTATGGGGTGACAAACCCTCGGAGTGTGTATTTCGACGTCAAAAAACAAAGACAGCAGGCTACGCTTCCCGGGTTAGAGATCCATGGCTGGTGGGGGTTATAGGGTAGGTCAGGGACACGGGCTACGAAAAGGGTGTGCGGTTGCGGGTAAAAAGGGGTTTAAGAGTATTGGGAAAAATGGGGGGTGGGGGGGTGAAGTTTTTTAGCAGGTGTGTGAGTAGTGGGTGCAAATTTGGGAACGTGATGGAAGGGGATTGGGAGGGTAATTTCAGGGGGGGAAATAGAATGGCACTAAGGGAGGAAAAGGCAAAACTCCGGGGTAGATGGGTCTCCTGGCTGAATTTTATCTAAGCATTTGGGAGTGATAAGGGGATTCATGGTAGGTTATTAAAACGATGAAGGGATGGGTTAGTTGGGGGGAAAAAAGCAGGTAAAAGCTGTTGTAGTGTTGGGAAATGGTTGGGGCGCACACCCTAAGGACTACAATCCATTTATGCTATCGCAGTTAAGTTGTTTGCTAAAGTCTTTTGGGGATTAAGTTTAAAAGTGTTGTGGGAAAGGTGGTGTCAAAAACGCAGTTTTTGGGGGGCCCGGAAAGGGAGATGGTAGAAGGTATGGGATTATGAAAGGGTTTTGTGGAAAACGAAAGGGAAAGGGGGGGGAGCGTTGTTGGCTTTTTAGACGGCAGGGGGATATGACGGTGGAAAGGGGAGCAAGGTGTATACTAGGAGGGGGGTTATGGGGAAGAAATAGTAAATTTGGGTTTTGCCCCTTTGTAAAAGGAGCCAAAGGGGAGGGTACAGATAAATGGTGTTGGGGGGAAAAATTTCAAAGGGGAGGGGGCTTAGGCAGGGGTGTCCCCTATCACAATATTGTTTGCATGCGTTCAGGACCCCTTTTATAGAAGGTTGAGCATCGAGTGTGTAATGGGGATAGGGGGAGGGGTAGGGGAAAATATGGCCTGGATTTTTTTGGATACATGGATGATTCAACCGTCTTGGTCCAGGAAGGGATGTCGTTGGGGGTTTAGTGGTTCTGCAATTGTTTGGGGCAACAGGGATGTAGGTGAATAGCGAGTGTCAAGGGGATGGGGGTGGGGGATTGGGGGGGGAGATGGGAGGGGGATGATCGTTTTGGGAGACAGACAGAGCGTTAAAAAATTTTTGGTATCATCTATAAAGACCTGGATGCGGCAAGTGAGGAAAACTCGAATCGTTGTTGGGAAGGTCCAGAGGCGTCTGGGGGCATTGAGCCTCATCATCTGGGCCTGTGAAAAAAAGTGATTCATAATGTTTTTTTGTACAGTAATGGTGGCATGTAGCAGCCATGTTCCAGTAAAAGGGACGGCGATTGTGGGAATTCTGAGACAGGTGTTCAAATTTTGTTGGGTTCGATGTGTGATTGGCTCCCGAGGAGGTTGTAAGTTGCCCGTGCTCGGTGGGTTGGGGGTTTTGGACCTGAAAAGGAGGGTTTAAAAGGGCTTCTTAAATGGGGGTGGGTTTGTGAGGGAAGTGGGGGGGGGCCCCCGAAAAAGTACTGACAGGTTGGGAAAATTTTATGGTTTGGGTAGAGTTGAGGGGAAAGTGAAACCGTCTTTCCCGGGTTTAATGGTGGTCCAGAAAGAGGAAAATTAATAGGGGTTTTTTTGTGGTTGCTGCGGGGGGGCGTTGCCCCCGAGGAGGAGATTTTCCCTTACGCTTGGGGATAATGGTCAAGTTTAGTAAGCTGAGGTTAAAACCCACGGTTGAGGAGGGAATGTATCGTTTTTTGCACGGCATTTACCGTCGGGAGAAGTTATGAATAGAAGGGTGTAGTGGGTGGGGGGTGTGGGAAACTGTGGGGGTTGGGGGACGGGTACCCGTGTATATTCTTGTGAGGGGTTGTAGGGGGTGGGGTTGGTCAAAATAGAGTGGTACAGAGGGTGGGGGTTCGAGGGTGTTGGTTTTGCGTGGGCTAATTTAGATGTGGGAGGGTTAGATGGAGTGTTATAAGGCTTTGGTTATATCATGGTGGATTATTAAACTAAATGCACCTCACAAACCCCCACCCCCTCATTACCCACCATATATATATATATATATATATATATATATATATATATATATATATATATAATAATATATATATATATATATATATATATATATATCGTGGGTAATGAGGGGGTGGGGGGTTTGTGAGGTGCGTTTAGTTTAATATGTTTATTATGCACCCCATACCCCTCCTGTGGGCGGTAGTCAAAAGATTGCAGAGGTACATAATTGGTCCAGGGACTGGACTCCAAAGTTTTGATAGCTGAGCAAGTTACAGAGGTAATGAACTCACAATTACAAAGGTAATGAACTCACAATTTACAAAGTTAATGAACTTCAGGTAGGTCTGGTCATAATCATGACAAGTTACAAAGGTATTTACAGATTACAGAGGTACGTAATGGGTCCAGGGACTGGGCCACCAAAGTTCTGATAGCTGAACTAGGTACAAGGGTAATGAGCTCACAAGTTACAAAGGTAATGAATCCTGTAAGAATGGTTACTTACGTTTATACATGGGTACAATCATGAACAAATTATAGAGTAATTAGCAATTCACACTTCCACACCTGGTCACAACTGTAATGAGTTATTGGTGCAAATATTGATTGTTGTGTCACACACACACACACACACACACACACACACACACACACACACACACACACACACACACACACACACACAACACACACACACACAACACAAACACACACACACACAAACACACACACACATACACACACACACACACAAAGACGGGATGTTCCAGAGATGGGACACAGACACAAGAGGTCACAATTGGAAGTTGAAGACTCAGATGAATCAAAGGGATGTTAGGAAGTATTTCTTCAGTCATAGAGTAGTCAGGCCATGGAATAGCCTAGAAAGTGATGTGGTGGAGGCAGGAACCATACATAGTTTTAAGGCGAGGTATGATAGAGCTCATGGGGCAGGGAGAGAGAGGACCTAGTAGCAATCAGCGAAGAGGCGGGGACAGGAGCTGTGACTCGACCCCTGCAACCACAAATAGGTGAGTACAAATAGGTGAGTACACACACACATACACAAACCCACGCACACACACACACACACAAACACACACATACACGCACACACATTCATACACATCACGAACCCCACCTACACCACAGCCCCCCATAGGCTCCCACCAAGGCTCCTGCTCCCCCAACCCCAATATTCTTGCAGGTCCACAGTGATAGAAAAGAAGCTGAAAGTTTGGTACACAAACGCAGATGGAATAACGAATAAACATGAGGAGCGGCACGAAAGAATAAGTGAGAAATCCCCAGACATCATAGCAGTCACAGAAATAAAACTCACTGAGACAATAACAGACGCAATCTTCCCACCGGGATATCAGATCCTGAGAAAGGATAGAAGGAGTAGAGGGGAAGGAGGAGTTGCACTGCTTATAAGAAACCGATGGGGATTTGAGGAAATGGAAGGCATGGATCTGATTGGAGAAAAAGACATAGTAGGTACAATTCAGTCTGGAGAACACAAAGTGGTCATTGGAGTGATGTATAACCCAACACAGAACTGCAGGAGGCCAAGAGAGGAGTACGAAGAAACCAACAGGGTGATGGTGGACACACTGGCTGAGGTGGCAAGAAGAGCTCACTCGACCAGAGCAAAGTTACTGGTAATGGGCGATTACAACCACAGGGAGATCAACTGGGAAAACCTGGAGCCATATGGGGGTCCCGAAACATGGGGAGCCAAGATGATGGATGTGGTACTTGAAAACCTCATGCATCAACATGTCAGGGACACAACTAGAGAGAGAGGGAAGGATGAGCCAGCAAGACTGGATCTTGTGTTCACACTGAGCAGTTCGGATATTGAGGACATCACTTACGAGAGGCCCCTTGGAGCTAGCAATCACGTGGTTCTGAGTTTTGATTACATAGTAGGGTTACAAGTGGAGAAGGAAACAGGAACTGAATCGGAAAAGCCAAACTACAAAAGGGGGGACTACACAGGTATGAGGAACTTCCTGCAGGAGGTTCAGTGGGACAGAGACCTGGTAGGAAAATCAGTAAACGAGATGATGGAATATGTAGCAACAAAATGCAAGGAGGCAGAGGAAAGGTTTGTTCCAAAGGGAAACAGAAATAATAGGAAGACCAAAGCGAGTCCTTGGTTTACCAAAAGGTGTAGAGAGGCATAAACTAAGTGCACCAGAGAATGGAAAAGGTACAGGAGGCAAAGGACCGAGGAAAATAAGGAGATTAGTAGAAGAGCCAGAAACGATTATGCACAGATAAGGAGGGAGGCCCAGCGACAGTACGAAAACGACATAGCATTGAAAGTCAAGTCTGACCCGAAACTTCTGTATAGACACATTAGGAGGAAGACAAGTCAAAGACCAGGTGATAAGGCTGAGGAAAGAAGGTGGAGAACTCACAAGAAACGATCAAGAGGTATGTGAGGAGCTCAACATGAGATTTAAGGAAGTATTTACAGTGGACACAGGAAGGCCTCTCGGGGGACAGACCAGATGGGGACACCAGCAAGGAATATACCAAAAAGTGTTGGATGACATACATACAGATGAGGAGGAGGTGAAGAAACTGCTAAGGGACATCGATACCTCAAAGGCAATGGGACCGGACAACATCTCCCCATGGGTCCTTAGAGAGGAAGCGGATATGTTGAGGGTGCCACTTACCACAATCTTCAACACGTCCCTGGAAACTGGGCAACTACCTGAGGTATGGAAGACGGCAAATGTAGTTCCCATTTTTAAAAAAGGAGACAGAAAAGAGGCACTGAACTATAGATCTGTCACTGACGTGTATAGTATGCAAAGTTATAGAGAAGATTATCAGGAGGAGAGTGGTGGAGCACCTGGAACGGAACAAGAGTATAAATGCCAACCAGCATGGATTCATGGAAGGAAAATCCTGTGTCACAAACCTTCTGGAGTTTTATGATAAAGTAACAGAAGTAAGACACGAGAGAGAGGGGTGGGTTGATTGCATCTTCTTGGACTGCAAGAAGTCCTTTGACACAGTTCCTCACAAGAAATTAGTGCAGAAACTAGATGATCAGTCTCTTATAACAGGAAGGGCACTGCAATGAATCAGAGAATACCTGACAGGGAGACAACAACGAGTCATGGTACGTAATGATGTATCACAATGGGCACCTGTGACGAGCGGGGTCCCACAGGGGTCAGTCCTAGGACCAGTGCAATTTTTGGTATATGTGAACGACATGATGTATGGGTTAGACTAAGAAGTGTCACTGTTCGAAGATGATGTGAAGTTAATGAGGAGAATTTTTTTTTTATATTTTATTTAAAACTCAGGTACAAAAATATATGGGTACATAATCAATATGTAGAAAGATACAGGCAGTGAACAATAATCAACTGTGACTACACAGTACTGAAGAAGCACATATATAATGACAGAACTGGCTGCTGCACTCAAATCAAACACCGCTTGTACGTACTGTGCTTCACATGAGAACGTGGTCATATAAAAAACGATAGAACCTTCCCAGTAATGCTTACACTCTCCCCCCCCCCAATGAAATACGTGCCACTTTCACCTTAGATACACAGTGACAAATCTCTTATACATTTGTAAAAAAGCATTAAAAACTTCAATGACAAAATATATAAACACAATCCAGCCAGCTAAACGGCTGCCACTATAATACAAGGAATGTCTGAACCTGATGGCTCACATCCACCATAGAACACAATCCACACTACCCTCATATACCCTATGGTAATAATTAACATCGTGCACGGTGGTGGGTTAAGAACACTACCGCTGACACTTCAACCCATCCTCCACGGGCCTTATTAACTGGGACTGCCGTCAACCACTCATATCCCACCACAGTCACTGTTGATAATTAGCGTCTTATTAATATATATTACCCTAAAAACACGCTATATACATAAACCTACCTACTTTAGAAATAAAATTTACACATTATGCCCTCTGCTAGACAGATTATTTACACTGTCGAGATAATCTATACATCACTTCTACGAGAATGGCACAACATTAGACATCTAAAATAAATATGACATGTGTATCAATGATTGACTGGCTTATTGCGAGATTACTTAAACTTTTTCCTATCCCCCCCCCAGTGAAAACTGTCCAGTTTTCACCTGGCTATACACAAGATCAAAAAACTCATTCACTTGAACAAATATAATGAAAATGTTGGAAAAAAAACATCTGTAACAATTATATAAGCAAGAACACCCCAGGCAGATCTTACATATATACAATACCAAAGTTCCACTAGTTAAAAAAAAGGTATTGAAACCTCATTATTATGAAAGTTACAATTGCTCAATATAGGTAGACATGTATTTTTAAGGTTAAAATATGCTAATATACTAACTATGCTTCTGTACATCCTTACAAAACATGAGGTATCCTTAGATAAATTATAAGCATCGGTGTTCACAATTAACACCATGACATTACATTGAATTTTCACATTGAATCCTCACCTCAAATCCTTTCTCAACACAATTCCACACACATCACACAATCGTCCTCTGCAACACCCCCATTCTCCCCCCCCCCTGGGAAGACCCAGCCCGTTCTGCCTCTGGACCGCTTATAAGAACATTATTCCTCAAATGAATGTCCGGTAGCCCTTCGAGAAAGGAAATCCCTCGCCACCTCCATACCATATATTTCCCTGTTGCGGTCACTTTGTTCTATAAATGGATGCTGCTCTTGGCCTCCTATGTTCTCCGCGCTTTGTTCCCTTGGCCCATGATATATACAACAAAATCAACTACTAGTAAGCCACTGCCCTTTGAACCTTTACCCCCCAACCCCACCTACATCTAAAACTGAGCGTCCTCTCAAACGTACACCCTCTTCCCTCCCAACTTTACGGATTACTGTCCCTAACCATTCCTCCACAATCGCTGGGACTTTCACAAATAAACTACATGAAAAGCTGATCATCTACCCACAAACCTGGACCACTCCCCACCTCCCTTATTCGCCTATTTAGTTAAAACAACCCCAGTCGGCAATTACTCCGTGTAAGAAACCTATTCCTTTACCTCCCTACGCGTGGCCGGATGCGTAACCCTTTTAATCGACCCCACATGTCGTCCCCTGCGTACATCGGGTACATCCTTCCGTTGCCACTACCACCCAAGGACATATCTTCCTCTCATGGACCCTTCCTGCTTGTTTCTCGGCTCTCTGACCATCATTCATTAGAACGCAACAACTCCTCACCATCTCTCAAATCTTGTCCCTTCACCTTCTCACGATGATCTCCCTGCAGCATCCCCAAACCCTCCACTGCCCTTCCCCCTGAGCCCATAGCTAACCCATGTTTCCAACTTTATACTCCACTTCAACACTTCTTTCCAAGGAATTAACCCAGCCCTCCCAGGCCAACGGAAGTGTTACACCTCCTTTCAACCAATCGCCATCCCGCAACACAGTTTAAAACGGAAAACTTGTCTCAACAATTCTGGACATTCCCCACACTATACCATCACTTATATATCCATACCTCACCTTTGTATCTGTGCTTGGGGTTCATACTGCAGCAACACACCTAATGCCAATAATAACCAGACAAAAAGCCGCAGTAAGAATAATCACTAAATCCCATCCCTGGCAAACACCCCCCCCACTCTTCATAGATCTAAACTTACTCCCTGTTCAGTACATCCACACTTACTATGTGCATCCACATCTACAGGCCCTTTAAATTCCAATTATTAACCTTGGACCTAAAAGCTTTCTGTTAGTTGCGACAGAACCACAGGCACAACACCAGATACAAACATCTCTTGACATTCTCGTGTCCGACTCTAAAACATTTACATATAAATTCAATGTATGTCAAAGGCCCTTAAAATCTGGAACACCCTACTGAAAATTCTAATACTGCAGACACTTTCATCACCTTCAAAACTACCATACTGAAAAGATCTTAATCTCCTGATACACCCCTGTAAATATTTCACGAATACCACTGGTGGTTAACACCCTTTACACTCACGGAACCCAATTTGACCATAAACAGAAATCTCAGTCTCAATCTCAAAATAATGAATCTTAACTAGTCATAATGTTGGCTGTGATACTCCTCCAATACTGAAACTTGTTTGTGCCAAAACAAAAGCATTTCACATTGCTAAAACTCCACAAACTAGTATTTAGTCACTTATCCATAATGACCAACTTACCTATAATTTTGTAATATTTTAAAAACTTAAGATTTAATTAAGTCTGCCCGAGGCCTAGCCATGATAGGTGTTTTAGTGGTACACTCTGTAATTTATTTTTTTACTACATGTAAACCACACAATAATCAAATTCTGTAAACCCGCATTGTAATCCTTATAGAGATAAACTTGCAATTGAAATTGATTGAATTGAATACACCAAAGGGTACAAAGCTGTTCACATGCATATTTTGCTGTACAAAAGACACATTGACCCACAATGACCCTCTGGTGCAGCATAA
The DNA here is from genome assembly GCF_026875155.1 of Cherax quadricarinatus. Taxonomy (NCBI): domain Eukaryota; kingdom Metazoa; phylum Arthropoda; class Malacostraca; order Decapoda; family Parastacidae; genus Cherax; species Cherax quadricarinatus. The sequence continues at coordinate 1,482,671 of NC_069483.1, forward strand.
GATGTGTCGGCCTCAATCCTGACAATCTTCCCAATACCCTATCTATCACACCATTTGAATTATTCTCCCTCGCCATCTGAGCATTACCCATATACACAACTCCACAATCATTGTTCGCATCGCTGTTGGGCCGTGCGGACGCACTGTGCAGTAGCTCCCACTACAACTGGTTTCTGCGCAGTTTTCACTGTTCAGACATGGCGGAGTACACCGGCAGGAGGATAAATACAGTTTGCATTGAGCTGTTGAGGGGTTCTCTGAGCCCTGCTACTATGAACGTCGTTCTACCTGCAATTATTAGGGATTTATATGGTATCCCTAATGAGGAACTGTATGGTGTGGCCCTTAATGGGATGAAACGAGTATTTGTAAAGTTCCTGAGGAATAGCTACTACTGCAGTGTGGTGGAGGAGTATCAGGAAACGGCGAATGTGTCTATAACTCGGGAGATGGTTGTGTGCATTCATGACGTATTAATTCTACACGTGGGTACGAGTGAGGAATGTTACCCTTTGAGGCAAAAACGCAGTTTGGTTTATACAGGAAGTTTTTCGCCCAAGTATGGTGTCATTCCATGAAGCCAGAGCTGGGGTTTTGGCGGGGGATGGACTATGTGGGCTCCCGAAGGGTCATACAATATCTAAGATGACTTTAAAAGATGCCTATACCTTCGTATGTAATTTGCCAGGAACCAGAAAATCAGGTAATATGTGTCGTATGTGGGCAGAGGAGAACGTGTAGTCTTTGTGGCTCTTTTGACCATATAGCGGCAAAATGTGCACGTAGAGTTGCCACGGGTGGTGTTCGTCCGGGTGGAGGACATTCCAGATGGCGGATGTGGTGGCGGCGGCGAAGAATGGGACTACTCTATGGATGTGAGGAGGTGGAGAAGGAGGGTGAACAGATGGGGACGTGGTTGTCACACTCCCGGTTGGAGGGAGGAAGTTTCCTTCTCTCCAACATCTGAGGTGGTGGAGGAAGTGGTGGAGACGACACAGGAGGTGTCCTTGGAGTCAGTGCTCAGGAAATTCTTGGAGGAGGCCTTGGGTAGGAGGGGACAATGGATGAACGGATCAGTCTGTGAAAAGCAGCATTGCAAGGCCTGAGTGAGAAAGTCGGAAGAGTAGGGAACACTTTGATAAGGATACCACTTGTAGTGGCTGATGGTACACAGGGAGGATGTACCTGAGGGAAGACGTTGGCTTTGGGAGGGCAGCTATAGGAAGAGACCTGCGGGGCTGACGGGAAATAGATGATGTTTTTTAACACCTGGGGCAAAGGACCAGGTAGAAAGGTTTCGGGCGGATGTGGTCCGCCAATTCCCCTCAGGGGGGGAGTACAGGAAAATCGGGGGAGAGACAAGGGGGGGTAGGAGTTCTATTTATAAAGAGTAATAAGGAAAGTGTAAGCAGCTTGAGGGAAGTGTGAGAAGCCCCAGGGCATAGGGGTAAGCCGCCTCTCCCTTGACCATTCAGGTGTGTAACGATAATGCTAATGGCTTAAAAACTGAGGTTAAAGGGTGTGGGTGGAGTGGATTTCCTTAAAAGGTACGATGTTGATGTTGGATTTTCCTACAGGAGCATAACTATAAGTCAGGTAGTTTGTGAGCTGAGATTGAGGAGGATATAAGTTGATTTGTGAGCATGAACGCTTTAAAGGGCCGGCGGGGTGGTGGCTGTTTTGTATAAAGGAGACCAGTCCTTGCGAGTCATGGTGGGTGGAGGAGGGGGTGGTGGGGGGGAGGGTTGTTTGGGTGGATGGGTGGTGGGGGGAGAGTAGGGGTATGTTTTGTGGGGTGTTTATTTGCCTGCGATTGGAACGTAGGATAAATATAGATTTTGTTCGTGACGTTTTGTTATTATCATCTCAGGGCGTTTACCTGCCATAGCGATGATTGGAGGTGAATTGGAATTGTTGATTACGGCATGTTAGACGTTAGTTCCTGGGGGAGACGGGGTGTGTGTTGGGTGTTTTAAGGGACAGCAATTGGGTGATGTCGGGGTGGTAAGATAGTGGTGGCAGGGGGGGGGGGTGGGGGGGGGTATCAGGTTTGAGGTATACCTATGTAACAGGGGTGGTTATGAGGCAAGTTTGGATAGGATTTATGTGAGCAGGGGATAGGAGTGGAGAGAGTTAGAACAGTAGTCGTGGAGTTTTTCAGAACACAGAGAGCAGTCTGTTGGCGATCTTAGGGGGAATGGTATCGAGAATATAACAGGGCGATTGGAAATTAAAATGTGAGGCTTTTACAGGAGAGGATCATGGTCGGGGTCTTTTCATCATGGTGGAAGGGCTTTTGGTGGAGGTAGGGGATGAGGAGGTGGATTTGTTCGATTGGTGGGAGTTGCAGGCAAAGAGTTGAAATTGTAGAATTTTTTAGGAAGAGGGGCAGGGAAAGGGCACGTTGGAGGTTTGAGATTGCAGAATTATTTTGAGGGTTCAGTGAATGATTGTATGCGGGGGGGAGTAGGTGGGAGGGAAGGAGTTATGGGGAACTTAGGAGTCCTTTATTGAGATGCATAATGAACGTTTGATGCACTCAAGGGTCAGGGCAGGATTGGAGGGGACTTACTAAAGGGTGATAAGCCAACCGGGTTTGCTCTCAGGAAAATTCAAGGGACAGACAGTTCAGGACTAACGTGGCGCATATTGGTTGTGGAGGGTGGGGAGTGTTATGTGAGGGACAGGGTCTCACTGACACTGATTCTTTCAGTAGGTATTGCTGATGATTGGTTTACGGAGATGAAATGGTAAGAGAAGGGGAGGGGTAGGTGGGATAGAAACATTTAGTGGGATAGGGTAATGGCAGGGTATGGGGAAGAGGGATAGGGAGTTGGTGGGAGGCATACGGGGGAGGAGGTGGGGGGGAGTGGTGAATGGGTTGAGTCAGGGGGAAGGCACGGAATAGATGGGTTATCTAATGATTTTACCAAAGCGGCATTGGGAGAGTTCTGAGGAGTGGCCTAGTGAGGTTCTGAATTATTATGTTGAAATGGGGCCTGAATGGCCCAAACACAGAGAACTGGGGTCGTGTCTTGGTGCCAAAGAAGGGAGGAGAGGAGAAGGGTTTGGGAGTTTATCGTTCCGTTGTCGTTCTTGAATGTGTACGGATTACAAAATTTTTGCGAAGGATTGGGGAACAGGTTAAAAGGGTAATTGGGAGTAGTGAGTTACATGAGGACAGTATGGGATTCCGGGAAGGGACTATGATGAATGGGCATAGTGCGATAAGGGATTATAAGAGAACTGTCAGGGAGGGGGCGTCCTTGGCTTGGATTTGGGCTCAGGCATATGACTGTGTGAAGAGGGACTTTTTGTGGGGATGTTTGGAGAAATTGGGTTTTGGGTGGGGGTAGTGAGGTGGTCGTGCGCACGCTGTATGATGGGGGCTGTAATGTGGGTTGCAAGTTAATGGTAAGCTGGGGGGGTCGGTGATGATGGAACAGGGGATGAAGGCAGGGTGTGCCCGGCTGTCACAGTTGCTTTTTGCTTGCGTGCAACATCCTTCTTTGGAGCTGTGGACGAGGAATTGGGGGAGGTGGGGGGGGGGGAAGGAATGTTTGGGGGGCATAGTATAGGTTATGTGGATGATAACAAACTGTTGTTGGTTTTACGAGTGGGGAGGCTTTACGTAGGGTGGGATGAGGTATTAGGAGCTTTGGGTATGTTCAGGAATGGTAGTTAATTTAGCAAAGTCTAGTTATTAGGAAGCAGGAAACATGGGTTAGCGGGGAGATTGGGGGAAGTGAGATGGGATGGACGGTTTGTGATAGAATTAAGGTGTGGGGGTTATGGTATATGATCAATTGCAGGAATGTAGGAGGATTAACTCCAGAACAGTCGAGTAGGGTTATAGGCAAGTTAAAAGGTTTGGAGGGCAGTGAAGTGGCAGTTACAGCAAGAGGGTGTTGGTAATTAATTCGGTGGTGTATAGCATGGTCTGGGGTTTGTTGTAGCGGAGGTGTTCCCTTTGTGGGTGCAGGATATACAGAAATACAGAGGAGGGTGTTGAGGTTTGTTGTGGGGGGTTTGGGAGGGCCTGGTTGTCAATGATGTGGTCATGAAGGAGGTGAAAAGGGGGGGTCTAGGTTTGTTGGGACTTACTTAGGGTGGTCTGGGGTAATGGTTTTATATATTAAGAGAGGTTTTAAGGGTGGGGGGGGAGAGGTGTGTTAGGGTTGGGATAGGGGTGATGAGGGATGCTAGAAATGGTGGAGTGGTAGGGATTTGAGAACAGTGGTGAAGATGTAATAAGATTCATGTTGGCAGTGGGGCAGGGTGAAAAAGGATGAGGTAAAAGCAGAAAGTTGGTGCGTGTGTGTGGTGTGGGGAAGGGGTGCATTGCGGGGGTCACAGTTTACCCCAATGTATAACTGGAGGGTCATATGGAGGGAGTTCAGGACGCTTCGGATACCAGCAAGGGTTAGGGAGTTGGTGTTGTATCGTTTTCTTAATGGGTGTGGTGCATTAGTATATGTTGCATAAGATGGGGTTTGTTAGAGAGGCAACATGTTTTATTCGTGGGTGAGGAGGAGACGGCATATCATGTGGTATATTTTTGTTCATCTTTGGAAGTGGTGAGAGTCTGGAGGGCGAGGGGTTATTAGGATGATGGGGGGGGGGGGAAAGGGAGTTGGTCTTTTCTTACGATCGTTTGTCAATGGATGTTAGTGGGGTAGCAAGTGAGGTGGGTAGGGCTTCTTTGATGTATGTCATGGGCAGATATTTGCAATGTTTCTTGGGGTATGAGCGATTGTAGGGCAGTTGGGAGATATAAAAGCATTAGCAGCGTAGGGGTTTTATATAGGACAAGGTTGTAGGAATAGGTTAATAATTTGGGGGGTGATGGGATTCAAGTTTTAGTAACGTGATAGGTTATCGTTAATTTTTCTGTAGCACAGGCTTCTAAGGGAAAACAGGGGAGGGGGTAAGGGCTAGGTCTTTTTTTGTGATGAGGGCCGGGGTGTAAGGTTAGGATAGCAGTTGTGGAAGGTGGTGTGAGGGTGAGATAGTGAGGCATATATTTATGAAATGCTAATGTTCCTGTAGAGATATTTGATATTGGCACACACGATCAGTACCTGGTACATTGTCATAATTGTGTATGCCTTGCAGTACTATTGGATTGGGTATAGTATAGCACCTCACTATCGAGGTGGGAGAGGTTGGTTTTAACGTGGCTGTTATGGCTTTTTAGGGACCAAGTAGTACTGAAAACACGTGAAAAACTGATTCTACAGTGGAATTATGTATGTGTTTTTATATTAAAAACGTTGTGAAGGGGTTTTAAAATATAAAATAAGCAAGTAAACAAACTGTAGTCAAGTTTTTTTTTAGTAGTTTTAACGTGTGCTGCCAAGTACTTTCCATATTACCCTTGATTAGTTTTCTTTAGATAATTAGTATACAAGTTTTTCCTTTATAACGTTACTTCTTTATAAAAGAAGGATTGTAATACCTTGGCACAAGAGAAAGGTGACGAATATGACTTAGTCAAGGTGGGTTTAATTGTGTTTTAGATAGGGAGATTAGAATTTTGTTAGTCATTAACAAGTTTGGCCCCGTCCTTGTGAGGAACCCATTTGATATGGTTTATATTAAATATGTACATAGGTTGTTTAAGATGTGTATCCTCTAATTTATGTGTAAAAACACATGTTATACATGATGTTCTGATTGTCATGAGTTGTTGTTTGTTTTTATTATTGTTATGGATGATTGTGGATGTATATTCTTCCAATTATACATGTGGTCCGTGTTAGTAACATAATGTACATATCTGTTTTCTTATGTATTTTGATTGTTAGGTTACTTGAGGGTTTTTTTTTTTTTGTCAAAAGGGCCATGAACAATATTTTTTGTTGCATGGTTTATTAATGTGTTAAAATGGGTTTGTAAATGGAGGTAATTCACCTAAGGGTATCGTGTTATTTTTAAGTTCTGGAATGTGTGGTAGAGGAATTTGATAGATATCAGTTGTCGTTCTTTTTATTAATCACTTATACGTTCTTGTATTCGTTGTTAATATGAAGGGGTAAGGAACGATTTATGGGTATGACTTTTGTATGTAGCTTTTATGTATAATGTACTACGTGGTGATTTTTCTTTGGATTATTAGTATTTGTGGTAAGAAACTGTATTTGAATTTTTTAAACCTTACTGTTTGTTTGGGTGTGGGTTGCCTTTTGTGTAGTCACATGTATGATTGAATTTTTGGGGATGGCAATCATGTTAAATTGAAGTGTGACTATTAAGTATAGGTTAAGAGTGGGATAGGGAATATGGCATTGTTGGTTCCTATTTATGGATAACATGTCTTAGTTTATGTAAACGTATGCATAGTATACATATGAATATGTATTGTGCTTTTTTAATAAAATATAAAAAAAACTCCACAAATTTTCACCTGGTCCACGACACACCACCTCACCCCCCCCACCCCCGCCTCCCGCCCATCCCATTCACCCAATCTCATGAGCTTTGATTTTTGATACATTCACTGCCATACCTGTTGACTATCCCAAAAATATCTATAAACTCTCTCCAGACCTGCATTCCCTCCTTCCCCACTCATTAGGACAGTTGGTGTCTTCAAATACCCTTATGATAGGGACTCCACCACCTTGTATGGTCCTCCTTACCCCTCCTGTATGCACCTTCCACTTCCCTATTAAAACGGATTCTGTAAACATGAATAATTTTTGTGACAACGGGCATCCCTGCCTCAATCCCTTGCCATTTTCACATGAAACCCTCCCTCCCATTTTTCGGTACACAATCCCAGCTCCAGATATAAAGTACGTCCCTAATTCACAATGTCCTCCCAACCCCTAGCCGCTCCTTGATTCTACACAGAGCCTCCTCTCGACACTTTCATTATGCGTTCTCCAATCCAACGTTGAATTTACCCCTTGTTCCCTCTCGTGAACCCTCAATAAACCTTCTAATAACCCATGCCCCTCATACATTGATCTCCCCGCGAATCCCATATTGACCCCTCACTATTAACTTTCCAATGACCTTCTTTATTCGATTTTCCGCAAAATTTGTTGCAAAAGAGTGTTGTTGTCTGTGCACATGGTGTGAAATCTCCGGGGTTAATCTCTCACTGTGCATGACTTTCACCTTTGGCACCAAAACTAACTAGAAGCTGTCGCCTGCCAAAGGTCCCAACGCACCCCTCTCTTTTATGATATTAAATAATTGCACCAAAATATCTTTTTAATACTCCCCCAATGCTGTATGTAAAACTCCGCAGGCTCAGCCCATCTATCCCCCGGCTCCTACCCTGTCATACTCATTAAAAGCCTCTCGTCCACACCTCCTTCCTCACAATAGGCCCCAGTAACTGTTCCCTGTCGTCCCGGCAGCACATGCTGCACCCATTCCCCTGTCTCTCTTAAAGCCCCTCTATCACACCAAACTGCTCATATGTTGCACTAAGCCAAGATCATAATACCCTCCCATCCCCTCATCGTCACCACAATCTTGTCCCTCCCTATACCCCGCGATGCCTCAAGAACTTCTCAAACCCACCATTTCCATTGGAACGCGCCGGGGCCTGCACTCGCAGGAACACGCCGATGGTCTATCCACCCCAATGACCTCCCTCAACCCCCCTAAAAAACCCTTGCAGCATCATAACCTTCTGTTTCTGCACTCCATTAGGCGTTCTTCACTCCTCTATGTCCAGGAACTTGGGGCTCCCTAATCCCCCACCTTCCTCTTCATAATACTTCTTAACTGCCCCTCTCAGATTCCTAATAAGCCATTAAGCAAGCTGAATTCTCGTGCCTTCCCTGTCGGACCTAGTATCTCTCGAATCCTCGTCTTCGCCGTCACACCACACCATCTCAACACATCCCACATTGACTTCCATCCCTCCCATAAGCCTTTCCCCAAATTGTGCAAAGGACCTCCCCCTCAACATCTTGAAGCAACCCGAACATTCAATTCCAAATAACTCTTAGACCTGGTCTCGGCCGACCCTCCTCCATCCCAAATCCACCTAAACACCTCTATGATCAGAAAAAAAAGACATCCAAAACCCCTTCTACTCCACAACCACTGCTTGTCCTTGTCACGTATTGACTGCCAGCTGATGCAGGATACCCTTGCCTCACAATGGTGTGTGCACCTCCACGCTGCCCCCCCCTCCACTTCCACCAACCCCACCCCGGGTTAACCGGTCCCTCAGAACGCCAGAACAATATCCTGCTCCCCTAGGTTCCGATCCTTGCGGCGTTATATACGCAATTCCAGTCCCCTTCCCTACACAGCTTATGCTGAAGTGACTTAAGTGATTTACACCAACACTTCAAGTAACAAACTCATTCTTCACTTCGACTGTTCCCCTCCGCCGGTCCATAAAACACACACAAAAGACCATCTTATTCTTCCCATGTCCTTATCCACTTCTTATAACCCTACGCTCACCCCCCCTTCTCACAATGATGTGCAGTAAAGGGCTCTCCCACCAAAATAGCCACTCCCCCTTTCAATCTCGTTGAGTGTGCCGCAAAAAGTATACCCCCAATCACAACATCAACCCAGCTTTTGGTTGTGTCTTCACAAACATCATCAACACCGTACCTAAAAGGCATCCATAAAACCCAAAAACCACTTCCTATAATTTTTGGACCATTAACTTTTATAGAGAGACTCTTAATTTGTCAATGGAGGTTTTCCTTTACGTTTTGCACCACCTTTACCCCCCCTTCCCCCCTTTATACCCCCTTGATCTTAAAATCACCATTCTGTGATTGCTTTCAATGCCCCTTGCCCTGGACCCCCCAGGTCCATCCAACCATTCAGCCCAAACCTTTTTGCCCGAACGCTGGGGGGGTGAGCACTCGCCCATGCCCCGAGGGACTGCCCCCCCTTTTCCCGTGACACCAGCCTTTTTTCCGCCCCCCCCCTAAAGCCACCCCCGTGCACTTCCGCCCCACGTGGAATTTGCAACCCACCCTCACCGGGGTTTTCTCGCCTGCTCCCCCACTCTCACCCCCTGGAACCCCAGCGCATCCCAGGGCCCCCACAAAGCCCCTCAACTGTGACCTCTCCGGGGGGTCCCAAACAGGGTGGGGACTGAACAAGGGTCCCCCCCCGGGCCCCTGCCCTCCCAAGGACACCACACCCTTGGGGTTCCCCGGGCCTCCCCCGGCAGTGCATGACTCTCTTGGAAGAGTTACAACTCTTCCTCCCTAAAGGGCCTCCTCGCCCTCCACATCAAGCCTTGTTCAAGGCCCCCGACTCAGGTGTGCCAAATTAAAACGTCTCGGGGTCCTCTATGTCTCTTTATGTGTCCTTCGCCTGGGTACCCTGTTGTTTAACACACTTGCAGCAAATTGATCATGGGCACCCATAATCGACAGGTCGTCGTTCCCCTGCGTAAGTCCCCTTATTTGAGCCCCTGAAGTCTTCTGGGAAAATATAGGAAGGAATAGGTTCCTCAAGTCATTTTTAGGAAAAACTTCCTTCGGGGCTCCCAGCATACGATCCTTCCCTTTCCCCTTTTCCCAATGTCCCATTTAACAGTCCCAAATTTTGAAGACGGCACGTAGGTTGCCTCATAGCCTCAAAGGGACTTTTCTGATCTTCCCCCACTTTAAAATGGGGGGAACATCATGAGCATTCCCCATCACGCAGGTTCATGGTACACAAAGACTTGGGAAAACCTGGCGACTATGCCCTCGTTAACTTGCTTTGAGAAATTTCAAAAAATTCTATATGCCCCGTTAAAGGGCTAACCATACGCTTTCTTTTGGCAATGCGTAGGCCCTGAGTGGCAGGTAATAAAACTTGAGTGAGGGGGCATGCACAGCCCCATGCACCACTTCTTTGTGACAGTGTTTCCCCTTTTGCCTGGGGCCCTTTTGAGAAAACCAAGTTTCCCCGGCTGACAGAGGGGCGGTCAGCTCACTCCACTCGTCCCAGTGGTTGGGAAAATTAAATCAGATGAGGCCGGCCGGACTTCAAAGAGACTGGCAGACTGACACCTGGGCAGCAATTGGTTTTTCGAATTTAATCCCGCCAATGCAAAGCATGAAAATAGGGGGGAAGGGGAAGAAGACCCCTTGGTGGCCAAAGACTGCAAACCTCCTTAAGGAGAAAGACTTCGGTGAGTATATCACCGAGATGTCTCCGGGAAACACACATCAACGGTAATGCTGCAGCAAAAAAAGGGCCCCCGGGCAAAAACCTGAGAACAGCGTTCCCATACCTTAATCAGGAATTTTTTCAAGACATGACATCGTGACGCGGCCCCAAATGGAGTATGCACCCCCTGTTTGGAACCCCCACTTGATAAAACACGTCAAGAAACTTGAGAAAGTGGAAAGGTTTGCGACAAGGTTAGTTCCAGAGCAAAAGGGGGAAGTTTATGAAGAAAAGTTTAAGGGGTGTCGGGGTGCCGGCGTGGGGAAAAAAAAAATTCGAAAAAAAACGACAATTGAGTTTTGTTCCAAAAAATGCTGAACTTTTGGGAACACTCTGGTATAATTATTACCTTTTTACGTGTTTCTAAAGGAATTCAGCCCTTTTTAAAACATGGTGACACGCCCTTTCATCACATTGCGAACAAGCCTGACGCGGGATTGTTTTTGTTTTTCCCCCGTGTTTTTTTTATCGTTTTCTTTTTCTTTATGTCAAAAATAAAAAATTCACCCCCGAGATCTGGCAGAGTGGGTGGAGATAAAATGGCCTGACGAAATAGAGGCAGGAGGGTCAGGGGAGACATGATAACGACACATAAAAACGCCGGAATAAACAAGGTGGACAAAGAAGGATGTTCCAGGGAGGGGACACGAAAAAAGATGCACAATTGGAAGTTGAAGACACAGAGATCGGAGATTTTGGAAGATTTCTTCATTTTATAGAGTTGCAGGGAGTGGAATACCTTGAAAGTGTGTAGTGGAGGCAGGAACCATTCATATTTTTAAAACGAGGTATGATAAAGCTATGGAGGGGGGAGAGAGAGGACCCAGTACAACAGTAAGGCGGGTCAGGAGTAGGACTCGACCCCTGCAACCACAAATAGGTGAAATAACCAAACACACACACACAACACAACACACAAAACACACACACACAGGGTGCGGCGGGGGTATTTTGCGGGGAAAGGTTTTTTTTTCTTTTCGCACGATGTGTCTAAAAAGGAACTGTAGGGAGGAGGTGGGTGCGGATTTTCCCGAGGGAATAGAATTTAACGTTAGGGTTTTTCTTGAAAGTAATTGGGAAAAAGGGCGATTTAGAGGGGTGAGTTTGGATAACATTGTAGAAGGGAAGTCAGGGGGTCACTCGGGGTCGCCCCCCATGGGGGGTGAGGAGAGTAAATGGGGTATCGGGATGTGGAGGTGTGTCCAATGTGTTCAGAATTTTGGTACAGGGCAGAGGATAAGAAAAGAACTTCGTTTTTACTTGTGGAAATTTTTTTTTTTAAATATATGGCTGGTATTGGGGGGGGGGGGGGTTTGTGTTTTTGAGGAGTGTGCCAAGGCAGTCTGTGTGATTGTGTTGTGTGGGGAGGGTCTCCTTTTCTTTTGTATGTGTGATGTTTTGGATGAGTTGATTGAGAACGGTCAGGGTTCTATTGGGCTTGGCCTGGTGTGTTCTCTGGGTTTCGTAAAACCTTGTAGTTATCATGCCATATGGCTGCGCGTTGGGGGCTCGTCTGCCATTTTAATGTAACAAGGTGATGGTGTTTGTGATTGTAGGTGAAAAGCCCTTTGCAGGAGTTTGGGTTTGTTGACTATGCGTATACACCCTTTGTGGAATTTTTCCATGGCGATATGCTTATCGAGATTGATTTTGTTACGTTTTCTTGTTATTCATTAATGTGTTTTGGCTGTTTTATGTCTGAGTATACTGCTTTTTTCCCTTTGTTGTTGTATTTGCTTACCTTTACGCATTGCCCTGGAAAAAAAAGGGTTCTGTTTGATTGTACGGCATTTTTTTTTTAACAAAAGCATATAATGTGTACACCTGTAGTTTGAGTGCGGAAAGTTATGCTTTTTTTAGTTTTTTTTAACTGATCGTACGACTTGTGGTGAGGCGAGTTGTGTGATTTAGGGGAAATTACGTATGGGGCTTAGTTGGGTAGAGATTCTTTGTTTTATAATGGATTTTTATGTAGGGCCTTTATTTATTGATTTTGGCAATTGGGGGTAAGGGGTATATTTATCGGGAAAATTTTCTTATGTATTTTTGCTCGGAATTGTCACGTAAATTACGTAAATAGTTAACCTGTAGGGATTATGGGTTTAATTTATGTTTTTTTTACATTATATTTGACCCTGTACAGGGGCACTTGCATGTTTTCCCTTTTTGTTTTTTCTTGTGTAAATAGGGTTAAAATTGCCCATTTACTTAATGTTTCGTTCGTTTTAATGAAATTTTCTAGTGTATTTGTGTAACCTCTTTTTGGGTTTTTAATATTGTTTTTTATTTTACTATTGTACCCCTGAGGATTGAAATTCATAAATGTATTTATATTAAAAAGATATCAACCCTTGTTTAAGGGGTTTTTTTGTTAAAACTTTGTATTGTTTTTAAATAAAAAATAAAAAAAAAAAAAACCCAGGTGGGGTTTGAACCCGTGGGGCAGAGGCTCAGAAATCCATACCGTTGTGTTAGCCACTGAATTTTTTTTTTTTTTTGGGGTTTTTTTTTTCCCTGTTTTTTAAAATTTTTTTGTTTTTTAGGGTTTTTGGTTTTTTTGTTTTTTGGGCCCATTTTATTTTAAAATTTTTTTATGTTTTAATTTCCCTTTTTTTTTTTCCCCTTTTTTCCCCTTTTTTTTTTTTTTTAAAATTTTTTCCCTTTTTTCCCTTTTTTTTTTTAAAAAGGGGTTAGGGTTTTTTTTAAAACCCCCCTTTTTTTTTAAAATTTTGGGGTTTTTTTTTTTTTTTTAAAAATTTGGGGTTTTTTTTTTTTTAAATTTTTTTTATTTTTTTTTCTAATGTTTTTTAATTTTTTTTTTTTTTTTTTTTTTTTTAAATTTTTTGGGGTTTGTTTTTTTTTCCCTTTTTTTTTTTTTTTTAAAAATTTTTCCCTTTTTTTCCTTTTTTCCCGGGTTTTGCCCTGTTTTTTTACCCCCCTTTTTTTTTTCCCCTTTTAAATTTTTTTTCCCCTTTTTTTTTTTTTTGGCCTTTAAAAGGTTTTTTTTTTAAATTTTTTTTTTTTTAAATTTTTTCCCCTTTTTTGGAAACCCCCAAAATTTTTTTGTTCCCTTTTTTTTAATTTTTGGGGGGGTTTTTTTTTTTTGGGGGGTTTTTTCCCCCCCCCAAAATTTAAGGGAAATTTCCCCTTTTTTTTTCCCCCGGGGGTTTTATTTTTCACCCGGTTTTTTTTTTTTAAACCTTTTTCCCTTTTTTTTTTTTTTTCCCTTTTTTCCCTTTTTTTCCCTTTTTTTGGGGGGTTTTTTTCCTGGGTTTTTTTTTTTTTGGGGGCCCTTTTTCCTTTTTTTTTTTTTTTTTGGGGGGTTTTTTTTTTTCCCTTTTTGTTTTTTTTTTTTAAGGGTTTTTTTCCTTTTTTGGTTACCCCTTTTTTTTACCTTTTTTTTTTTTTCCCTTTTTTTTTTATTTTTTTTTAATTTTTTTTTTTTTGGGGCCCTTTTTTTTTTTCCCCCCCTTTTTTTTTTTTTTTTTTTTGGGGGTTCCCCTTTTTTTTTTTTTTTAATTTTAAGGGTTCCTTATTTTTTTTTTGTTCCCCCCCTTTTTCATTTTTTTTTTTTTTAAATTAAACCCCCGGTTTTTTTTAATTTTATAAAATTTTTTTTTTGGGCCCCTTTTTCCCCCCTTTTTTTTTTTTTTTAAACCCCAAAAATTTTTTCCCTTTTTTTTTTTCCCTTTTTTTCCCTTTTTTTTTTTAAAAATTTTTTTTTTTTCCCCAAAGGGTTTTTTCCTTTTTTTGGGGGTTTTTCCCTTTTTTTTTCCCCCCCTTTTTGGGTTTTTTAAATTTTTTTTTCCCCCCCCTTTTTTTTTTTTTAAATTTTCCCCCCCCCCTTTTTTTTTTTTCCCGGTTTTTTTGTTTTTTTTTTCCGGGTTTTTTTTTTTTTTTTTCTCAAAATTTTTTTTTTTTTTTTTCCCCTTTTTTTTTTTCCCCCCCTTTTTTTTAAATTTTTCCTTTTTTTTTTTTTTTTCCCCCAATTTTTAGGGTTTTAAAAATTTTTTTTTTTTTTTTTCCCCAATTTTTGGTTCCCCCTTTTTGTTTTCCCCCCTTTTTTTTTTTTTTTTTAAAAGGGGGGTTTTTTCCTTGGGTTTTGTCCCTTTTTTTTGGGGGTTTTTTTTTTTTTTTAATTTTTTTTTTTTCCCCCCGTTTTTTGTTGGTTTTTTTGGGTTTTTTAGTTTTTTTTCTAAAATTTTTTTTTTTTTTTTTCCCAAATTTTTAATTTTTTTCCCCCTTTTTTGTTTTTTTTTATTTTTGTTTTTTTTTCCCCCTTTTTTTTAAAAATTTCCCTTTTTTTTTTTTTTTTGGGGGTTTCCCTTTTTTTTTACCCATTTTTCCCCCCCCTTATTTAACCTTTTTTAAACCCCTTTTTCATTTTTTTAAATCCCAATTTTTCCCGGTTTGGTTTTTTTTGGCCCCGGGGGCCCTTTTTTAAATTTTTTTAAAAAAATTTTTTTTTCCCCCCTTTTTTTTTAATTTTTTCAACCGTTTTTTTACCTTTTTTTTCCCCTTTTTCCCCCGGTTTTTTTTTCCTTTTTTTTCCTTTTTTCCCCAAACCTTTATTTGGTTAAAAAAATTTTTTTTTTTTTTAAATTTTTTTTCCTGTTTTTTTAGTTTTTTTTTTTTTTTTCATTTTTTTTAACCTTTTTTTTCCCCCTTATTTGGGGGTTTTTTTTTGGGGTTTTTTAGGGGGTTTTTTTTTTTCCCAAAATTTTTTTTTTTTGGGTTTTTTTTTTTTTTTTTTTTTTTTTTTGGGTTTTTAATTTTTTTTTTTTTTCCCCCCTTTAAAATTTTTTCCCCCTTTTTTTTTTCCCTTTTTTTAAATTTTTTTTTTTGTTTTTTTAATTTTTTTCCCGGGGGTTTTTTTTTCCCTGAAAATTTTTTTTTTCCCCATTTTTTTCCCCTTTTTTTTATTTTTTTTTTTAAGGGTTTTAAAATTTTTTTTTTTTTTAAAATTTTTTTTCCCCCTTTTTTTTTTTTTTTTTTTTTTTCCCCTTTTTTTTTTTTTGCTTTTTTGGGGTTTTTTTTGGGGAAATTTTTTATTTTTTGGTTTTTTTTTTCCCGGGGGTTTTTTTTTTTTTTCCCTTTTTTCCCCCCTTTTGGTTCCGGGGTTTTTTTAAATTTTTTTTTTAAGGTTTTTTAATTTTTTTTTTTTTTTTTTTTTTTTTTTAAACCTTTTTCCCCTTTTTTTGGGGGGGTTTTGGTTTTTTTTTTTTTTCCCCTTTGTTCCCTTTTTTTTTTTTGGGGGGTTCCCTTTACCTTTTTTAAAAATTTTTTTTTAAAAATTTTTGGGGGTTTTTTTCCCTTTTTTTGGGGTTTGCCTTTTTTTTTTTTTTTGGGGTTTTTTTCCCCCCCCCTTTTTTTTTTTTTTTTTTCCCTTTTTTTTTTTTTTAAATTTTTTTCCCTTTTTTCCCAATTTTTTTTTTTTTTTTTAAATTTTTTTTTTTTTTTTTTTTTTTTTTCCCCTTTTTTTTTTTTTTTAAAAATTTCCTGGGTTTTGTTCCCTTTTTTTCCCTTTTTTCCTTTTTTTTTTTTTTTCCCCCTTTTTTTTTTTTGGCCCTTTTTTTCCCCTTTTTTTTTTTTTTTTTTTGGGGGCCTTTTCCCTTTTTTTTTTTCTTTTTTTAAAAAAAATTTTTTTTTCCCCCCTTTTTTTTTTAATTTTTTTTAAATTTTTAATTTTTGGTTTTTTTGTTAAAAACCCCAAATTTTCCTTTTTTTTTTTTCCCCCTTTTTTTGGGTTTTTTTTTTTCCCCCTTTTTTTTTAAAAAATTTTTTTCCCAAAAATTTTTTTGAAATTTTCCCTTTTTGGGTTTTTTTTTTTTTTTTAAAAAGGGGTTTTTTTTTTTTGGGGTTTTTTTAAATTTTTTCCCCTTTTTTGGGCCCCTTTCTCTCCGGTTTTTCCCCTTATTTTTTCCCCCCAAAAAAATTTTTTTTTTTTTTTTTTTTTCCCCGGGTTTTTTCCCCCTTTTTGTTTTTTTTTCCTTTTTTTAAAAAAAAATTTTTTTTCTTTTTTTAAAAAAGGGGGTTTTTTTTTCCCCCCCAACCGGTTTATTTTTCCCTTTTTTTGGGGTTTTTTTGGGGGTTTTTTTTTTTTTTTTTTTTGGGGGTTTTTTTTTTTTTCCCTTTCCCGGGTTTTAAATTTTTTAAAATTTAACCCCCCGGGGGGTTTTTTTTTTTTTTTCCCCCTTTTTTTTTTCCCCCCTTTTTTTTTTTCATGGGGTTTTTTCCCTTTTTTTCCCTTTTTTCCCCAAAATTTTTTTTTTTTTCCCCTTTTTTTCCGGGGTTTTTTTTTTTTTTTTCCCCTTTTTTTTTTTAATTTGGGTTTTTTTCTTTTTTTTTTTTTTGGGGTTTTTTTTAAATTTTTTTTTTTTTTGTTTTTTTTTTTCCCCTTTTTTTTTTGAAATTTTTTTTTTTTTTTTTTTTGGTTTTTCTTTTTTTTTTGGGGGTTTTTTTTTTTAATGCCTTTTTTTTTTTTTTTCCTTCCCCTTTAATTTTTTTTGGGGGTTTTTTTTTGGGGTTTTTTTCCTTTTGTTTTTTTTCCCCCCCTTTTTCCCCCCCCTTTTTGGTTTTTTTCCCCCGGGGTTTTAAAGGGGTTTTTTTGGGAAAATTTTTTTTTTTTAAATTTTTTTTTTTTCCCCCCCCCTTTTTTTTTTTTTTTTTTTTAAAAAATTTTTTTTTTTTTAAATTTTTTTTTTTTTTGGTTTTTTTTCCCCCCTTTTTTTTTTTTTTTCCAACTTTTTAACCCCTTTGTTTTTTTTTTTTCCATTTACCCCAAAAAAATTTTTTGTTTTTTTTTTTTTTTTTTTTAAAAAATTTTTTTTTTCCCCCCCCAAAAGGGTTTTTTTTCCTTTTTTTCCCTTTGGTTTTTTTTAATTTTTTTTTTTTTTTGGGGAAATTCCCCCCCCTTTTTTTTTTTAAAAATTTTTTGTGATCCCATTTGTTTTCCCCTTTTTTTTTCCCCTTTTTGTTTCCCCCTCTTTTTTGGGTTTTTTCCCGGGAGTTTGTGATCTTTTCCCCCCTTTTTTTTTTCCCTTTTTTTTTTTTTCCCCCACCCCTTTTTTTTTTTAAGTTTGTGACCTTTTTTTCCCAAATTTTCCCCCCCTTTTTTAACCCTTTTTTTTTTTTATTTTTTTATTTCCGGAACCCCCCTTTTCCTGTTTTTAGGCTTATTTTTTTAATTTTCCCTTTTTTTAAATTTTTTTTTCCTTTTTTTTGGGGACCTTTTTTTTTTCCCTTTTTAAAAAATTTTTTTGGAATTTTTTTTTTTTTTTTTCCCCTTTTTTGTTTTTTTTTTGGGGAAAACTTTTTTTAAAAACCCCCAAATTTTTTTTTTTTTTTTTAAATTTTTTTTTTTTAAATTTTTTCCGTTTTTTTTTTTGGGGGGGGCCCCCCCCCCCGGGCCCGGGGTTTTTTTTTTTATTTTTTTTAAATTTTGTTTTTTTTCCCCCCTTTTTTTTTTTTTCCCCCCCTTTTTTCCCTTTTTTTTTTTTTTTTAAAATTTGTTAAACTTTTTTGGGGTTTGGGCCCCCCTTTTTCCCCTTTTTTTTTAAATTTTTTTTTTTTTCCCCCGGTTTTTTTTTTTGCCCCCTTGTTTTTTATTTTTTTTTTTGGGGCCCTTTTTGGGTTTTTTTTTTTTTTTTTTCCCTTTTTTTTCCCCGGTTTTTTTCCTTCTCTTTTCCCCCTTTTATGTTCCCTTTTTTTTTTTAATCTGGGTTTTTTTTCCCCCTTTTTTTTTCCCCTTTTCCCCAAGTTTATCCCCTTTTTTTAAAACCCCCCTTTTTTAACCTTATTTTTCCAAAAAAATTTCCAAATTTTTTTTTTTTTTTTTGGGGGGCCCCCTTTTTTTCCCTTTTTTTTTTTCCCCGGTTAGGGGTTTTTTTTTTTTTCCCCCCTTTTTTTTTTTTTTTTTAAATTTTTTTTTTTTTTTTTTTTTTCCCCCCCGGGTTTTTTAAATTTTTTTTTTAAAATTTTTTTTTTTTTTTTTGTTTTTTCTTTCCCGGTTTTTTTTTTTTGGGGTTCCCCCCCTTTTTCCATTTTTTTTTTTTTTAATTTTTTAAATTTTTTTTTTTTTTCCGGTTTTTTCCTTTTTTTTTTTTTTTGTTTTCCCCCCTTTTTTTTTTTTTTTCGGGTTTTTTTTTTAAAACCCCTTTTTTTTATTTTTTTTTCCCTTTTTTTTTTTCCCCCTTTTTTTTTTTTTTCCCTTTTTTTTTCCTTTTTGGTTTTTTTTGGGGTTTTTTTTTTCCCCTTTTTCCCTTTTTTTGGGTTTTTTTAATTTTTGGGGTTTTTTTTTTAAATTTGGGGTTTTTTTTTTTTTTTTTTTAATTTTTTTCCCCCCTTTGGTTTTTTTTTTTTCCCTTTTTTTTGGGGGTTTTAATTTTTTTTTTTTTTCCCCCCCCCCTTTTTTTTTTTTTTTTTGGGGTTTTTTTTTTTTTTTTTTGGTTTTTTTTTTTTTTTTTTTTTTCCCCCCGGGTTTTTTTTTTTTTTTTTTTTTTTTTTTTTTTTTGGGGGTTTCCCTTTTTTTTTTTAAAAATTTTTTTTTATTTTCTTTTTTTTTCCCTGAAATTTTAATTAACCCCCCTTTTTTTTAAAATTTCCTTTGTTTTTTTTTTAAGTTTTTTTTTTTCCCCTTTTTTTCCTTTTTTTATTTTTTTTTCCCCCCCTTTTTTGGGAAAAATTTTTTGGGGGTTTTTTTAAAAATTTTTTTCCCCTTTTTTTTTTTTCCCCGGGGTTTTTAACCTGTATTTTTTGGTCCACTTCTCTTTCCGGGTTTTTTTCAATTATTTTTGTGATCTAAAGGGTTAAAAGGCCGTTTTGTTCACAGTAGTTTGGGGTCCACTGTTTTGGGTTATTTTCCCCTTATTTGGAATCTTCTGTCTCATGTGGTTATGTTCACCTGTAGTTTGTGACCCCCCTGTTATCCCAATTATTTCCCAATTTTTGTGATTCATTTTCTCAGCGGTTATTTTTAACCTGAATTTGTAAACTCATTTGTCTAAAACCAGTTATGTTAAAAATTTTAAATTTGGTTTCCCCCTTTTAATCCCTTTTTGTTAAATGAAAGTTTGTGATTTCACTGTCTAGGGCCGGTTTTTTCCTTTTTTTGGGAATCTCTTTTCATGATTTATGTTCCCCCCTTTGTAGTTTGGGATCTAAATTTTCTTCCCGGTTTAAATGTTCCCCTTTGTTTTGTTACCCTTTTGTCCCTGGCCAGTTATTTCCCCTTGAAATTTTTTAAACTCACTCCCCATCTTTTTTTTTTTCACCTGATTTGTGACCTAAATGTTTTCCATCCCGGGTTTTTTAAAAAACCCTAATTTTTGTAAATCTAAACTTTTTCCAGACCCAATTATGTTCACTTGCATTTTTTTTCTCATTTTCCCATGCAGTTTTTTTTTACCTGTTTTTGTGATCTCCCTTGCTCATGCCTGTTTTTTCACCAATTTTGTGATCTC
Source organism: Cherax quadricarinatus (assembly GCF_026875155.1). Lineage (NCBI taxonomy): Eukaryota > Metazoa > Arthropoda > Malacostraca > Decapoda > Parastacidae > Cherax > Cherax quadricarinatus. Next base: position 1,502,290 of record NC_069483.1, read on the forward strand.
ACTTATTGCTGGTTATGTTCCCCTTATTTTGGGTGAAAACTCCTGTTTTAACCCGTTAGGGCCCACCGGGGGTTTTTTGGTCTAAAGGTCCATCCCCAAATTTCCCCTTGCCAGTTTTTTGATCCACTTTTCTCATCCCTTTTATGTTCACCTTTAGTTTGTGATCTCCTGTCTCACTTTTATTTAAACCCTGGGTTTTTTTGACCCCTTTGGGCCCAATGGGTTCGTTCCCCCTTTTGTTTTAAGCTCTTTGCCTTAAAATTTATCTTCACCTGTATTTTGGTTTTTCCATGTCTAAAGCCTTAAATGTTCACCTGTGGGTTTTTTATCTCACGGGTTTTCATCCCGGTTATGTTCATTTTTAAAATTTGTAATTTTCACTGTTCATGCCATTTAAAGTTAAACCTGATTTTGGGTTCTAAATGCCCTTTTCCCGTTTTTTTCACCATTTTTTTTGTGATCCCCACTGTTCATGCGGTTATGTTCCCTTTTTTTTGTGTTCTCACTGTCTCTTTGTGGTTATTTTCCCTGTGGTTTTTGTTTTTGGGTCCCCTTTTTCCGGGTTTTTCAACTTATTTTACCCCAAGTCTCGGGCCTTTTTGGATCAATGTATTTTGTGATACACTTTTTTACCAGTTTTTTTCCCCTTAGTTTGAAATCTCCTGTCTAAAAATCCCCCTGGGTTATGGTTCCCGTAGGTTTGGGATTTCAAGTTCATCCCAGTTATTTTTTCCCCCTTTTATTTTTGGTTTCCCCATTTTTCCCCGGTTTGTTTCCCCTAAGGTTTTTGATTCCCCTGTCCCCTTCCAAAAGTTTTTTTCCCCTTTTAAATTTTTTATCTCACTTTTCCATCCCTGGTTATGTTCCCCTGTGGGTTTTGTGATTCACTGTCTTTTCCGGTTATGTCCCTGTAGTTGTGATCTCCTTTCCTATGGTTATGTTCACCTTTTGGTTTAGTTCTCACTTTCATGTGGTTTTTTTTTCCCCTGTAGTTGCCATCTCATTGTCTCATCCCAAATTTTTTTTCCCCTTTAGTTTTAAAACTCTTCTCTCATCCTTTTTTTTTTCCCAACCTTTTTGTTTGTGTTCTAAAGGGTTCATGGGTTTTTTTCCCCTAAATTTTTGTGATCTCACTGTCCCCAGCCTTTTTTTTCCACAAAAGTTTTGTCTCACTTCTCTTGGGGTTATTTTACCTGTAGTTTGTGACCCAACTTTTTCATCCCTTTTTTATTTCACCTGTATTTGTGTTTCCCTGTCTCTTCCCCTTTATTTCCCTTTGTTTGTAAATCTCTTTTTCAGGGGGTTATGTTAAACCCTGATTTGTGATCTAAACTTTTATCCATTAAATGTTCCCGATTTTTGGATCTCACTTCTTTTCCCTTTAAATTTTCCCTTTATTTGTGTTCTCACTGTTTTCATAAGGTTTTGTCCCTGTGGTTTTGGGGTTCACTGTCTCATGGGTTTTGGTTCCCCGTATTTTGTTTTTCTAATTTTTAATGCCTTATTTTTCACCTGTTTTGGGGTTTTGGGAATCTAAATTTTTCATCCCCGGTTAGGTTCCCGGGTTGTTTGTGATCTCACTGTCTGGCCAGTTTATGTTCTTTTTTTAAATTTTTTGGTTATCCCCAACTTTTAACCCCTTTTTTGGCCATTTAAAAGTTTTAAAACCGGATTTTTTGGTTCACTGTTCATCCATTTATTTCACCTTTATTTTGTGTCCCCATGTCTCTCCCGGTTATGTTCCCTTTGTTTTGATCTCCGCCATGTGGTTTTAAACCTTTGGTTTTTGGGTAAACCTTTTTGTCTCCCTTTTTTTTAAAACCCTTTTTTTTATTCCCCATCTAATGCCGGTTATGTTCCCTTATTTTTTTAACCCACTGTTCACAGGTTAGTTAACCTGTGGTTTGTGCCCCCACTGTCTATCCAAATTTCCCCCGTTTTTTAAAACCAGAACCCTTATGAGAGTTTGTGAATCACGGTTTTATTTTGCCCTTTTTTTTTATTCACTGTCTCATCCTTTAAAGTTCTCCTTTTTTTTGGTGATTAAATCTCATGAGGGCTTCTTCCCCTTTGGGGTTTTGGGGGAATTTAAAACTGTCCCCCCAGCCTTTTATTTTCCCACGGTATTTTTTTACCCAAAAGTCTTTCCCGGTTATTTTTCCCCTGTAGTTTGTGATCCCCTGTCTCATCCCCGGTTTTTTTTCACCTTTTAAGTTTGAATTTCCACTGTTCATCCCAAAATTATGTTCCCCTGTAGTTTGTGATCTCATTTTTCCCCAACCCGGGTTTTAAACCCCGGGTTGTTTGGATTCATTTTCTATGCCAATTTTTTCACCTAAAGTCTTTAAAACTCTCTCCCTTTCCCCCGGTTTTTCCCCTTCACCTGTTTTTTGTGATCTCATTCTCGGGCCGGTTTTTTTTCACTAATTTTGTGATCCCCAATGTCCATGCCGGTTTTGTTCCCCTTAGTTTGTGACCCTCACGTCTTTTTGGGGTTTTATTTTCCCCTGTATTTTGTGATTTTCTTTTTTATTTTTTTTTTTTGTTCACCTGAAAGTTTGTGATCTCCCTGTCTCTTTCCCACTTATTTCTTCTTTATTTGTGTTTCTCATTTTCTAAATGGGCTTTTTTTCACCGGGCACTTTGTGATCTCACTGCAAATGCCATTTTATGTTAAAAACTTTATTTTGGCGTTTCTACTCTCTTATGCCGGGTTATTTTCCCCTGTAGTTTGTGTTCTCACTGTCTAATGAGAAATTTCCCCTTTTTTGGGGGTCTCACGGTCTAAAGGCCGGGTTTCCCCCCTTTTTTTAAAATCTCAAGTTATGCCTTAAAATGTTACCTGTAGTTTGTGATTAAATTTCTCTTGCCTTTATGTTACCTTTTGTTTGTGACTCACTGTTCTTCCGGTTATGTTCCATTTTTTTAAACCCCCTCTTCTCAGGGGCTTCCTTTGGGGTTTTTAACCCTGCCCTATGGGAAATTCACGGGTTTTTAAAGCTAGGGTTTTTCATTTGAGTTTTTTTCTCACTTTTCCCCATCCATTTTTATTAAAACCAAGTTTGTGATTTCCACGGGTCCCTTTTGATTAGGGTCCTGAAGGTTGTAAACCCCTTGCCTTTTCCCTTTTAATTTTCCACTTTAGTTTTTTGTTTCTCACTTTGTCCCCCCAAATTTTTTTTACCGTATTTTTGTGATCTCATTTTCTTCATGCCTTTTTTTCCCTTTAGTTTTTAATCCTTCTTTCAAAAAAGGGTTTTATCTTCACCCGGGTGGTTTGTGATCCCCTGTATATCCCGGGTTTTTTTTCCCCTGTGTTTTTTTTTCTCACTGTTAATGCAGGTTATGTTCCCCTTTAAGTTTGTGATTCACTGTTTTTCTGGTTATTTTCCCCTTTTAGTTTGTAAATCTACTGTCTATCCCGGTTATGTTCCCTTTTAGTTTGTGATCTCACGGGGTTCAATGGGTTATTTCCCCCCTTGGTTTTTTTGGGGATCTAATGTCTCTCCCCTTTAAATTCTTCCTTTAGTTTTTATCAACCCCAATCCCGGATGTTAAACCTGAATTTGTGTTTCCCCCTTGTTCATCCCAGTTTTTTTTCCTTTAGTTTTTTGATCCCCACTTTTCCTTTCCGGGTTTATTTTCCCCCTTTAGTTTGTGATCTCATTTGTTCTTCCCGGTTTTTGCCCCAACCTTATTTTATTTTTCATTTCTCATCTTTTTAAAGTTCACGTTTTTTTTGGGATCTAAATGTATCATGCCAAAAATATGGGATAAACCTTTTTAGTTTGTTTTCTCAAGGTTCCCCCAATGCGGTTATGTTCACCTTTTGGTTTGTGATCTAAATTGTATTCACCCCCTTTTATTTTCACCATAGTTTTGATCTTTTTCCTCACCCGGGTTTATTTCACCTGAAGTTTTTTGTTCTCATGTCCCCTTCCATTTTTTGTTCCCCTTTAGTTTGTGTCTCACGCCCAAATCCGGTTTAAAGTTCACCGAAGTTTTGTGTTTCCACGGGTCTCTTGTTATTTTCCCCTTTTAAATTTGTGATCTACTGTTCTCATCTGGTTATGTTCACCTGGGGTTTTGTTTCTCCTGTCTATGCCCAATTTTTTTTTTCTTTTTATTTTGGGTTGTTCTCTTTTTTTTCCTTTTCATGCTGGTTATGTTCACCTGACTTTATCTCATTGTCTAATGCCAGTTTTTAAATTTGTGTTTGTAAACTCACTCTTTTTATTTTTTTATTTCCCCGGGGGTTTATTTTTTGTTTCCCCAATGCTCATTGGTTATTTTAACCTAAGGTTTTGTGATCTCACTTTTCCATTGCTTATGTTCAATTTTTTTTTTTAAAACCTCCCTTAAATGCGTTTTTTTTACCTTTTTGTTTGGATTCACTGTCTCATCCCGTTATTTTTTTTTTTTTCCCAACCCCGTGTTTTGTGATCTCCTGTTCATGCGGGTTATTTTTCCCTTTTTTTTTGGGGTTTTTCCTTTGTACCCCATATTTTTTTCCACTTTGGTTTGTGACCACTGCTCATCCCTTTTTAAAGTTTCTCCTTTTTTGGGCTTTTATTTTACTTTTTTTTTCTCATCCCCGGTTATTTCACCTGTATTTTTTGGGGATCTCCTGTTCTTTCCCATTATGTTAAACCTGAAATTTGTAATCCCCACTGCTTTTTTCCAGTTAGGGTTCCCTTTAATTTTGGGATCTCACTTTTCATCCCCTTTTGGGTCACCTGTAGTTTGTGATCTCACTTTTCCCTTAAAATTTTTTGGTTAAACCTGTATTTGTATTTTCACGTTTCATCCCAAATTATGTTCCCCATAGTTTTTAAACTCTATTTCTTCCCGGTTTTTTCACCTTTTGTTTGGGGCTTTTTGTTCATGCCGTTTTTTTTCCATGTTTTTTTGAACCTCACTTTTATGCCTTTTAAAAGTTCACCTGCATTTGTGATCCACTGCCCTCTTGTTTGGTTATTTTAACCCTGATTTTGGGGTTCTAACTGTTATCCGGTTATTTTCCACCTGAGTTTGTAAAACCACTGTCCATCCCTTTTTAAAGTTCCCCGGGGTTGTTTTGATCTAAATGTCTCATGCCATTAAATTTTTCTTCTTTATTTTTGGGGATCTCACCTCATGTGGTTATTTTCCCCCTGAATTTGTGATTTTCACTGTCTATCCCAGTTTTGTTCACCATTATTTTTGTGTTTCACTTTTCATCCCAAGTTAGGGTTCCACATTATTTGTTTCTCACGGGTCTATGCGGTATGTTCCCCTGTAGTTTTTCTCACTTTCTTTCTGGAAAAATTTCCCCCTTAAAGTTTGTGATCTAAATTGCCTCATCCCAAGTTTTATCTAAATGTTGTTTTCATCCCCTTTTTTTTATTTTATTTTTAACCTGTTTTTTAATATCTTGCTAATGTGGTTATTTAACCTGAATTTTTGTGTTTAAAAATGTTTTCCCAATTATTTCACCGAGTTTTTTATCTCATTGTCTTTTCCCTTTTAAAGGGTCCCCGGAGTTTTGATCCACTGTCCCATCCCGTTATTTTCCCCCTTTTGGGGGTTTGTGATCTCACTTTTCTCGGGGTTTTTTTGTTCCCCCAATTTTTTGATTCACTGTTCATCCGTTATTTTTCCCCCAAAATTTGGACTCACGTCTATGGGTTTATGTTCCCCCTTTTTTTTGGGGTCTCACTGTCTGTCCCGGGTTTAAATTTCCCCCCTTTTGTTTGTAAATTCTTATCTCATGTTTATGTTCACGGTAGTTTGGAGTTTTTCCCCTTTGGGGGTTATTTCATTGGTTTTTGTTCTCCTGCCCTCCATTTTTTAATTTTTATTGGTCTCTGCCGGGGTTATTTTTCATTTGTAGTTTGTGATCTAAAATTTCCCCTCTTTCCTTTTTTTTTTAACAGGGGTTTTTTGTTATTGCCCTATCCGGTTTTTATTAACCTGAAGTTTAAAATCTCCTGTCCATCCCTTTTGTTCCCTGTAGTTTGGACTCTCTAAAAATGCTGGTTATTTCCCCTTTTTTTAGTTTGGATCTCATTGTCCCATGCCTTTATTTCCCCTTGAAAATTTGGATTAAACTCTTCTTTCTTTTTATGTTCACCTGTAGTTTTTGATCCCCTTGTCTATGGGGGGGTTTTTTTAAACCTGAAGTTTGTGATCTACTTTTCATAAAAATTTTTTTTTTCCCCTGCAGTTTTTATCTCACTTTCAATCCCTTTTTAATTCCCCTGTAGTTTTTTGGTTCACGTTCATGTGGTTATTTACCTTTTGGTTTTTGATTTTCCTCCTCATCCCTTTTATGTTCCCCTTGTAGTTTTTTGATCTCCTTTTCATCCCTTTTTATGTTCACCTTTTTTTTTGGGTGATCTCACGGGCTCTGCCAAATTTTTCCCCTTTTAAGTTTTTTAATCCCCACTGTTAAATCCCATTTTCACCTTTGGTTTTGTGATCTAAAGTATTCCATGAAAAATTGATTCCCCAACCTTTGTTAACTTTTTGTAATTCACTGTTTCATGCCATTTATGTTAAACCGTAGTTTGTGATCTAAATTTCCTTCCCGGGTTTTATTTTTTTCATTTGTTTTGTGATCTCACTGTCCCCAGGGCTTTTTGTTTTTCAACTGTTTTGGGGGGTTTTTGAAATTACTACACCCAATCCCGGTTATGTTAACCTGATTTGTGATTCCTGTCTCATCCCCGTTATGTTCCCCCTGTTTTTTGTGACCCTCCTTTTCAACCCGGGTTTTATTTTCCCTTTTTTGTGTTTGGGTGAAATTTCCCCTTTTTTTCCCCAATGCCTTGGGGTTATTTCACGTGTTTTTTTTTCTCACGTCTCTGCCTTTAAAGTTCACCTTTAGTTTGTGTTTCCACTGCCCCTAAATCCCGGGTTTAGGGTTCACCTGAGTTTGTGATCTACGGTCCTTTCCAAAATTATGTTCACCTGTATTTTGGGAAATCTCACTGTATCTTTCCCAAATAATGTTCCCCTGTTTTTTGGGTAATCTCACTTCTCATGCCGGGTTGATCCCCGGTTTTTTTGTGACCCTCACTGCTCATGAATTTTTTTTCCCCTTTGGGTTTGAATTTTCCTTTTCTCATCCCGGTTTTTCACCTGTAGTTTGGATCTCTCATCTTCCGGTTTTTTCACGTAGTTTGTGATCCCCATTCCCTCATCCCGGTTTGTTCAAGTATTTGGGTTGTCCACTCCTCATCTTTTTTATTTCACCTGAAAAGTTTTGTTCTTTTGGTCTCATGTTTGGTTTTTTTTCCCCTTTTAAGTTTGTGATCTCCGGTCTCATCCCAAATTAAATTTCTTTTTTAGTTTTTTACCCTTTTTTTCCCTAATGCTGTTATGTTCACCTGATTTTTGTTTCCTCACTGTCTCATGCCAGTTATTTTAAACTTTGGTTTGGATCTCACTTCTATCCGTTTTGTTCACCTTATTTTGTGATCTCACTTTCTCCCTTTTTAAATGTTCCCCTTAGTTGTGATCTAAACTTTCTCCCCCCGGGTTGGGCCCCCCTGTTTTTTTTGGTTTTTCATTTTCATCCTTTTTTTTAAATGTATTTTGGTGATCTAAATTCTCATGCCTTTAATGTTCACCTTTTGTTTGTGATCTCATGTCTCGTGCCTTTATTTTTCCCCCTGAATTTTTTAAAACCGGGTTCAAAAACCGGGTTTGTTCACCAGTTTGTGATTTTGGTCTCAGGGTGGTTATGTTCCCCCGTAGTTGTGCCCCTCACTGTCTCATGCCCTTTATTTTCACTGAGTTTTTGTCTCCCCTGTCTTTGCCGGTTTTTTATTTCCTGTGTTTTGACTCCTGTCTAATGTGGTTTTTTTTTAAAATTAGTTTGAGATCTCCTTTTCATGGGGTTTTATTTCCCCTTATTTTGGTAAATCTCATTGTCTTTTTGCCAGTTATTTCCCCCGATTTGGGGTCTCATTCTTCCAATTTTTATTTTCCCCCCTTTGTTTTTTTAAAAATCTAAATGTTCAGGGTGGTTATAATTTAACCAGAATTTTGATTCACTTTTTCATCCTTTAAATGTTCACCTGTTTTTGGATTTTCCTTGTCCATCCCGGTTTAATTTTCCCTTTTATTTTTTGGATTTCACGTCTCCAATTATCTTCACCTGTGGTTTGTGATTTCACTGTTAAATCCGGTTTTTTTTTCACCTTAGTTTTTTATCTCCTGCTAATCCCGGTTTTATGTTCACCTTAGTTTGTAATTCACTGTTCATGCCAGTTTTTTTTCCCCCTTATTTTGTGATCTCACTGTCTCAGGGGTTTTTGTTTTTTTTTTTTTTATCCCTTTTTAAATTTTTTTGTGTTCTCACTGTCTCATTTTTTTTATTTAACCGGGGTTTTTTTGGGGCCCTAACTTTCCCCGGGCCGGGGTTTATTTCAATTTTGTTTTATCTAAAGTCTAATGCCTTTTTATGTTCACTGTAGTTTGTGATAACACTTTTTTCAGCGGTTATTTTTTAACCTTAGTTTGTAATCTCTCGGTTAAATGGGTTATTTTTCCCTTTATTTTTGGTGATTCATTTCTAAAGTGGTTATTTCCCCCTAGGGTTTAAATTAACTGTCTTCCCGGTTTTATTTCCCTTGTAGTTTTTTTTCCCCTTCTAAAGCGGTTTTGGGTTCATTTGTTTGGGAATTTCACTGTACCCCATCCCGGTTTAAAGGTTTTTCACCTGTGGTTGTATCTCATTGTCTCATCCCAAATTATGTTAATTTGAAAATTTTGGGTTTTCACTTTCATCCTTTTATTTCCCCGGGGTTTTTGTGATCTAAATTTCTCATCCCGGGTTATTTTAACCCTTTGGTTTGTGATTCCCTGCTCATGCCAATTTTGTTCCCCTTTAAGTTTTTGCCCCTCTTCTCTTCCCTTTTATTTTTCCCTGTATTTTGGATCTCACTGTCTCATGCCGTTTTTCCCCTGTAGTTTGTGATCTCATTTCATGCGGTTTTTTAACCAGAAATTTTGGGGGTCCCCTTGTCTTTTGGGTTTTATTTTCACCTGTTTTTTGGGTGACCCACTTTTCCCCCCTTTATGTTCCCCTAGTTTTTTGATCTCCCGGGTCTCAGGGCCTTTATTTCCCTTTTTTTTTTTTTGGGGGTCTAAATTTTCTCATGGGGGCTATTTCCCGGGGTTTGTGATCTCACTTTTCTCATGGGTTAGGGTTTAATTTGTAGTTTGGATTCCTTTTTTCCCCTTATGCTTTTTTGTTAGGGTTAACCTGTATTTAAGTTTGTGATCTCACTGTTCTTCCCATTTTATGCTCCCCCGTATTTGGGGTTTCCACTGTCTCACCCCCGTTGGTTAAACCTGTATTTGAAATCCCCTTGTTTATCCCAATTATGTTCACCGGGTAGTTTGTGATCTCTTATTTTTTCATTGCCGGTTTTGTTCACCTTTTTTTTTTGGATCTCACTTTTCCTGCCTGTTTTTTTCACCAGAAAATTTTTAAAATTTAATTTCATGCGGGTTATGTTTCACCTCCCTTTTGTGATCTCACTGTCTCATGCCGTTATTTTCCCCCCCTTTGAGTTTGTAAATTCACTGTTAAAACCATTATTTTCCACCGAGTTTGTAAAATTCACGGTTAATCCCTTATTTCCCCTGTCGTTTGTGATCTCAATGTCTTTTTTCCCCCGTTTTTTCACTATTTTTGTGATTCACATTCTCATGCTGGTTATGTTCCCCTTTAGTTTGTGATCTCATGTTTTATCCCATTTTAATTTTTCACCTGGGGTTTGGGGTCTCAGGTCCCCATCCCAAATTATGCTACCTGTTTTTGGGTTTTCTCACTGTCTATCCCATTTAAATTTTGCCCCCGTAGTTTTTTTTTTAATTTTTCCTGCCCTCTTTTTTTTTTAAATTTTTTCCCCTTTTGGTTTTGGATCTCCCCTTTTACTTTCGGGTTTAAATTTCCCCTTTGTAGTTTGGTGATCTCATTTGTCATCCAAGTTATTTTAAACGTATTTTGATTTTCCCCTTTCCCCCATTTTTTTTATTTTCACCTTTTAGTTTTTTTTAATTCCCTTTTAATCCCGGTTATTTCCCTTTAAGTTTGTAATTCACTGTCTCTCCCAATTATGTTCCCCCTGCAGTTTTTTAATCTCACGGCTTTTTGAAGTTTTGTTCCCCTTTATTTTTTGTTTCTCATGTACCATGCCAGTTATTTTCACCTTGTTTTTTGTTCTCACTTTTTCTCATGGTTTTTTTTCCCCCTTATTTTTTGGGGTTCATTTATCTCATCCGGTTATGTTCAATTTATTTTGTGATTAAAAGCCCAAAACCCGGTTATTTTAAATGTATTTTTTTGGTCCACTTTTTACCCCGGGTTTTTTTAACCTATTTTTGTATCCCCTTGTCTCATCCCGGTTATGTTCCCCGTAGTTTGTGATTTAAACTGTCTCCCGGTTTCAATGGTTTTTTTCCCACCAGTTAATCCTTTTTTCATCTTTTGGGGTTTTTTACCAATTTTCCATTTTTTTTTTTGCTCCTTTCCCCCCAAAATAACCCCCAAAAAAAACGGTTTTAACTACTTGGTTTATCACGGTTGCTTTTTGTTTTATGTTCTCCATTTTGGGTTTTTTTTAGTTTGTTCCACTTCCTTTGTTTTGGGGTTTCCTTGGTTTTGTATCTGCTTGCCTTATTTCCCTTTATTTTTTTACCCCTTTTTCATCGGTATTTCCCTTTTTGGGATCTCACTTTAAGGGTTTTCCCTTAGTTGGATCTCACTTCCCTTTTTTACCTGTGTTTGTGTTTCCCCCGGGTTTTTTTTTTTAATTTTTTTAAATCACTCTTATGTTTTTTCCCCCTGGGTTTTTTCTAATGGCTATTATTTTCCCGAGTTTTTGATCTCATTCCTACCGTTATTTTCCCCTTGGTTTTGATCTCCCTCGGATTATGTTCACCTTTTTAAACCCCTTTCTCTTTTGGTTATGTTCACTTTTTTGTGATCTCACTTTTAACCCATTTATGTTCACCTTATTTGTGATTCAATTTCATGCCTTATGTTCCCTTTTTTTTTCCTCTGTTTTTTGGGGCTTTTTCCCTTTTTTTTTTGATCCCCACTTCTCATCCCGGTTATGTTCACTTAGTTTTTTTTCACTGTCTAAGGGTTAGTTCATTTTTTTTTCCTTTTTCATGCCATTATTCACCTGTATTTGTAATTCACTTTCTGGGTTATTTTCCCTTTATTTTTCTAAAGTCCCAAGGGTATTTACCTGGGTTTGTGATCTCACTGCCCCCGGGGTTAAAAAAATTTTTATCTCATTTTCTCATTTTTAACACCTGTATTTTTGTTTCCGTATATCCGTTTTTTTCCCCTTTTGGTCTCACGTTTAGGGTTTATCTCCCTGTACTTTGATCCCTCTTATCCAGTTATGGTTCACCTAATTTTGTGATTAATTTTTGGTTTTTAATTTTTTTTTATTCCCCTTTCCAATTTGTTCCCTTAGTTTTTGCTCCTTTTGGGGTTTTACCCCTGGGGGAAACCACATGCCGTTTTTTTTTCCCGTGTAGTTTTCATCTATGATCATGCCTTTATGTTCACCTGAGTTTGTGATCTCACTGTTCATCGTTTATTTTCCCTTAAATTTGTGTCTACTGTTTTGGGGGTTATTTCCCCTTTGGGTTTGTGATCCACTTCCATCCGGTTTTTTTCCCCTGTTTTTGTGATCTAAATGTCTCATCCCCCTTATTTTTTCCCTTTATTTGTGATTCACTTCTCATGCGGGTATGTTCCCTATTTGTGATCCCCACTGCCTCACCCATTTTGTTTCACCTTAGTTTTTTGATCTCACTGTCCCCTGCAGTTGGGTTCAACTTTTTGTATCTCCTGTTTCAGCCATTAGTTCACCTTATTTTTTGCTCATTCTCTTGGTTTGCACTTTTGTTTGTGATCTAAATGCTCACCCGTTTTGTTCCAGTTTTTTACCCCTTTTTATCCCGTTATGTTAACCTATTTGTAATCCCCTTGCCTAATGCTTTTTTACCTGATTTGTGATCTCATGTTTCACCCAGTTATTTAAAAGTATTTTTTGTGATTCATTGTCTCATCCCGGTTATGTTCACGGTTTTTTGATCCACGTCCATCCATTAGTTCACCTTTAGTTTTGATCCACTGTTCATGCTGGGTTTTGTTACCGAAGTTTGTGATTCACTGTCTCATCAGTTTTTTTTCACCTTAAATTTGTGATCCACGTTCTGCGTTATGTTCACCTGTGGTTTGTACTCTGTCTGTTTGCCGGTTTTATTCCCCCATGAGTATTTTTTTTTCCCTATCTCAGTGGTTTATGTTCATCGTATTTTTAGATTACTGTATCTTCGGTTATTCACCTGTATCTTATCTCATTGCTCAGCAGTTATCTCACTTTTTTGATCTCACTCCTCATCTTTTTTTTTTCACTGGGGTTTTGATCTAAATTTCCTGCTGTTTTTTTAACCTGAATTTTGATCCACTGTCTCATGCCAATTATGTTCACCTGAAATTTTTTTTCTCATTCTATCCCCTTTTATTTTCACCTGTAGTTTTTGATTCACTGTCTCAGGTTATTTCCCCTTGGGGTTTGGATCTCCTTCTCATGCGGGTTTTCCCTTATTTTGTGTCTCACTTTTCATCCATTTTAGGTTACCTCGTTTGGATCTCATGTCTCAGCCGTTTATTTCCCCTTTAGTTTTTGGCTCACTTCTCATGGGTTTCCCCTGTTTTGGATCTCATTCCTCCGGTTATTTTTCACCTGTTTGTGACTCATGTCTCTCCCCCTTATTCCCCTGAATTTTGTGTCTCACTGTCCATCCGTTATGTTCCTTAAGTTTGTGATCTACGCTCATCCCTTTATGTTCACCTTATTTGTAAATTCACTGTTCATGCAGTTATTTAAACGTATTTGTTCTCATGTTTATGCCTTTTATTTCACCTGTAGTTGGATCCTTTCTCTTGCGGTTTTTTCCCTGTATTGTATCTCCTTTTCCATGCGGGTTATTTCACCTGTAGTTGTGATTTTTCTGCTCATGCTTTTTATGTTCACTTGTATTTGTGATCTCCTTTCACCCCTTTATGTTCACCTTTTTTTGACTCATGTCTATGGGGTAATGTTTCCTTTAGTTTGTAACTATTTTTCTCACGAGGGCTTTTCCCCTGGTTGTGATCTCACTGTCTCATCCCGGTTATGTTCACCTTTTAGTTTTTTTTAATTTCAATCCGTTGTTCCCCTGTAGTTTGTGATTCACTTTCATCCATTATGTTCCCTGTTTTTGTGACCACGTTCATGCCGGGTATGTTCTCTTTTAGTTTGTATTCACTGTTCGATGGCATTTAACCGGGGTTTTTGTGATAAAAATGTTTCCTCCCGGTATTTTCAACTTAGTTTTTTATCTAAAAGTCAAATCCCTTTTATGTCATGTAGTTTGTGATTACTGTCCAGCCGTCACCTGTAGTTTGTGATCTCACTGTCTCCTGCCTGATATGTTCACCTGCAGTTTGTGATCTCACTGTCTCATGCCAGTTTTGTTCACCTATAGTTTGTGATCTCACTGTCTCATGCCAGTTATGTTCACAAATAGTTTGTGATCTCACTGTCTTATGCCGGTTATGTTCACCTGCAATTTGTGGTCTCAAGGTCTCATGCCGGTTATGTTCACCTCTAATTTGTTATCTAACTGTCTTATGCTAGTTTTATTCACCTGTAGTTTGTGATCTCTCTGTCTCATGCTGGTTATGTTTACTTGTAGTTTGTGATCTCACTTTGTCATCCCATTTATGTTCCCCTGTAGTTTGTGATCTCACTGTCTCATTCCAGTTATGTTCACCTGTAGTTTGCTATCTCACTGTCTCATGCCGTTTATGTTCACCTGTAGTTTGTAATCTCACTGTCTCATGCAAGTTATGATCATCTATAGCATGTGATGTCACTGTCTCATGCCAGATATGTTCATATGTAGTTTGTAATCTCAGTGTCTCATGCTGGTTACATTCACCTGTAGTTTGTGATCTCACTGTCTCATGTCAGTTATATCCACCTAGAATTTGTCATCTCACCATCTCAAGCCAGTTATGTTCACCTGTAGTTTGTGATCTCACTGTCTCATGCCAGTTTTGTTCACCTATAGTTTGTGATCTCACTGTATCATGCCAGTTATGTTCACCACTAGTTTGTGATCTCACTGTCTCATGCCAGTTATGTTCACCTGTAGTTTTTGGTCTCACTCTCTCATGCCGGTTATGTTCACCTCTAGTTTGTGATCTCAATGTCTCATGCCAGTTATACCCTCATTATTTTCGTCACACTGTTTTATGCCGGTTTTTTTTAACTCTATTTTGAAAATATCCTGCCAATGCGTTATTTTTCACCTGATTTTGGGATCTCAATTTTCACCCCATTATATTCACCTATTTGTGATCTCACGTCCATGCCTTTTTTTCCCCCTGAATTTTGATCTCACTGTCTCATACCAGTTAGTTTCCTTTAGTTTTGGATCTCACGTCTAATGCGGGTTTTATTTCACCTAAATTTGTGATCTCACTGTCTCATACCAGTTATTTCCCTTTTAAAATTTGTGATCTCACTGTACATGCGGGTTATGTTCACCTGTATTTGTGATCTCACTCTCTGTGCCATTTTATTTTCACATGTAGATGTATTCTCTACTCATCGGTTTATGTCACCTGTATTTTTGAATCCAGTGTATCATGCGGTTATGTTCCCTGACTGCATCCTTGCCCTCATCCCAGTTATGCTCACTTGTATTTTGTGATCTCACCTCTCATACTTTTTTTTTCACTTTGGGGGTTTGTGATCTCAATGTCCTGCGGGGTTAATTTTAAACCTGAAGTTTGGATCTCATGTCTCATGCCAAAGTTCACCTGATTTGTTTTCCACTCTCTAAAGCTAGTTATTTTACCTGTGTAGTGATCTCACTGTCTCATGCCTGAAAATTTTCACCTGTATTTGTGATCTCACGTCTAAATCTGTTATGTTCCCCTTTAGTTTGTGATCCTTGTCTCATCGGGTTATTTTCACCGTAGTTTGTGATCTCACTTTGTACACTTTAGTTCCCCTCAGTTTGCTCACTGTCTCATGCCTTTTAATGTTCCCCTTTATTTTGTGGCTCACTGTCTCATGAGGGTTATTTCACCTGGGGTTTTGGGATCTCACTGTCTCATGCCGGGTTTTATGTTCCCCGTAGTTTCTGATCTCACTGTCTCAGCCCATTATGTTAAACCTGTAGTTTGTGATCTACTGTCTCATGCCTTTTATTGTCCTTAATTTTGTGTTCACTGTCTCACCCATTATCCCCCCTTATTTTTTGGGGATCTCACTGTCCATGACAGTTGATTCACTGATTTTTGAACTCACTAACCCCATTTATGCCCATTTTTAAATTTTGTGAAGTCCTGTCTCATGTTTGTTTTTTTCACGTGTTTTTTTGGGATCTCACGTCTCAGCCAGTTAAGTTCTCAGTAGTTTGTGATCTCACGCTCTGCTCTTTTTATTTCACCTGCAGTTTGTGATCTCACTGTCCAGCCTTTTATTTCACCGTATTTGTGATCTCACTGTCTCATGCAAAAATGTTCCCCTGTAGTTTGTAACTCACGCCCTCATCCAGTTTAACACCTGAAGGGGGGGATCTCACGTCTCATGCCAGTTTTTTCACATGTATTTTGGGAATCTCACTGCTCATGCGGGTTATTTTCACCTTAGTTTAGATCTCACTGTATCAGCTGGTTATATCACCTGTAGTCTGTGATCTCATTGCCTCATGCCAGTTATGCTAAATAGTACTTTGTGATCCACTCACATTTTTTTTATGTTCACCTGTAGTTTATGATCCAATTCTCATGCGGGTTAATAACCTGAATTTGTGACTCACTGTCTCATGCCAATTATGTTCACCTGCATTTGTTATCTCACTTTCAAATGCTAGTTACTACCTGTATTTTTTTGATCTCCCCTTTCTCCAGTTATATTCACCTGTATTTTGTGTCTCACTGCCCTCATGCCAGTTTTTTCCCCTAAGTTTGTGATCCACTGTACACCATTATTTCACCACATTTGTGATCTCACTGTCTCATCCCGGGCTATTTTCACCTTATTTTTTTGGTCTCACTCTCTCACCCGGTTATTCCACCTTATTTTTGTGATCCAAGTCTCATGCCATTATGTTCACCATAGTTTTAAACTCATTTCTCAAAAAGGGTTACTTCCCTGAAGTTTGTGATCTCCTTCCATACCACTTAGTTCCCTTTAGTTTGTGATCTCACTGTCTCAGCGGGTTATTTTCACCTGTAGGGTGTGATCTCACGTCTCTTTCCGTTATGTTCTTAAGTTGTGATCTCATTTCCATGCCAGTATGCTCACCTGTAGTTTGTGATCTCACTGCAATGACAGTTGAGTTTCACCGTATTTTTGAACTCACTATATAACCAGTTATGTCCACCTGTATTTGTAAGTCACTGTCTAAAGCTTTTATTTTCACGTGTTGTTTGTGATCTCACGTCTCATCCAGTTAAGTTCATCAGTAGTTTGTGTCTCCTGTCTCATGCTCGTTAGTTCACCTGCATTGTGATCCCCGTCTCATGCATTAGTTCACCTTATTTTGGGGATCTCACTTTCATAAGTAATGTTCACCGTATTTGAAATTTCCACTGTCTCATCCATTATGATCCCCTGTATTTTTGTGATCTCACTGCTCTGCCATTTAGTTCACATTAGTTTTAATCTCACTGTCCCATGCTGGATTTTCCCTGTAGTTTGGATCTCACTGTTCATGCTGGTTAATTCACCTGTAGTCTGTGATCTCTTTTGCCCACCCAGTTATGCTCACTAGACTTTGTGTCTCACTCTATCATTCTTTTATGTTCACCTGTAGTTTATGATCTAAAAGTTCAGCTTTAAATTTTAACCTGTTTGTGATCTCACTTCTCTCCAAATTTATGTTCACCTGCATTTTTGGTTACTCACTTTCAAGCTATTTTATGCCACCTGTAGTTTTTGATCTCACTGTCTCATGCCATTATATTCCCTGAGTTTTTGATTCCTGATCATCCCATTTATGTTCACCCTAGTTTGGATTCACTGTTCATGCCGGCTATTTCACCTGTATTTTTTGTCTCACTCTCTCATCCCGGGTTATGCCACCTGTATTTTTGTGACTCAAGTCTCATCCAGTTACTTCACCAGATTTGTGATCTCATTGTCTCAGACGGTTAATCACCGAATTTGGATCTCACTGTCCATACCATTATTTTTCACCTTTATTTGTGTCTCACGTCTCTGCTGGTTATTTTCACCTTATGTTGATCTCACTGTCTTATGCCTTATGATCACCTTAGTTTGTGACTCACTGTCCAGCCAGTTATTTCACATATAGTTTGAAATCTACTGTCTCATGCGGGTAAGTTCACCTGTTTTTTTAAGTCTCACTGTATCATGCTGGTTATATTCACCTTATCTGGATCTCTTTTCTCACCATTTATGTCACTATATTTTGGATCTCACTCTACATTCTTTTTATTTCACCGTAGTTTATGATCTAATGTCTCTCTCGTTAATTTTAACCTGAAGTTTTGATCTACGTCTCATCCAATTAATTTCCCTGCAGTTTGTTATCTCATTTTCTAATGCTATTATGCTCACCTGTATTTTTGATCTCACTGCCCTCATGCCTTTTTATATTCACCTTAGTTTGTGATCTTACTGTCCCATGCCAGTTTTGTTCACCTATATTGTGATCCACTGTATCATGCCGTTATTTTTCACCACTATTTGTACCCACTTCTATCCCGGGCTATGTTCACCGTAGTTTTTGGTCTCACTCCTCATGCCGGAAGTCCACCTGTATTTTTGTGATCTCAATGTCTCATGCCATTATGTCACCATAGTTTGTGATCTCATTGTCTCTAGGGTTTTAGTTCACCTAAAGTTTGTGATCCACTTTCTCATACCGTTATTTTCCCTTATTTTGTGACTCATGCTCATGCGGGTTAGTTCACCTGTATGGTGATCTCACTGTCTTACCATTTAAGTACACCTGTAGTTTTTTGTCTCACTGCTTGCCGGTTATTTTTCCCTATATGGATCTCTCTGTCTCATGCGGGTTTATTCACCTGTATTTTGAGATCTCACGTTCATCTGGTTATTTCACCTTTCTGTGATCTCATTGTCTAAACCAGTTATGCCACTTGTCTTTGTGATCCACTCCCCCTTTTTTTTATGTTCAACTGTAGTTCAGATCTAAATGTCCTGGGGGGTTATTTTAACCCTAAGTTTGTGATCTCCTGTCCATGCCAATTATTTTCACCTGCAGTTGTTATACTGTCTAATGCTATTTTATGTTCACCTGCAGTTTTTGATCTCACTTCTCTGCCAGTTTTTTTCACCTTAGGGTGATCCACTCTCATCGGGTTATTTTCACCTGTATGTTTGATCTCTCTACTCATGCGGGTTATGTTCACTTCGGGTTGTGATCTCACTTTGTCACCCTTTTATTTTCACCTGTTTTTGGATCTCATTTCTCATCCGGTTATGTTCCCCCTTTAGTTTGAAATCTCCCTGTCCACGAGGCTATCTTCCCCTGTTTTTTGTGATCTCACTTCCCCGGTTTATGTTCACCTGTATTTTTGTGATATCACGTCCATCCAGTTAGTTCACCTGTAGTTTGTATCTCACTGCTCATGCCGGTATGTTCCCCCTTTATTTGTGGTCTCACTGCTCATGAGGCTATCTTCACCATGGTTTGTGAGCTAACTGTCTACTGCCGGTATCTTCAACTGTATTTTTTATCTCTCATCTAATGCTGGTTATTTTCACCTGAGTTTGTGTATCACTGTCCTCACCCTTTATTTTACCTGTATTTGTGACTCACTGTCTCATGCGGGTTATTTCCCTTTATTTTGGGATCTCACGTCTCATGATGGCATCTTCCCAGGGTTTGGATCTACTGTCTCCTCCCGGGTTATTTTTCACCTTATTTTTTTTAATCTCACTGTCTCATCCCAGTTATGTTCACCGTTTTGTGATCTCATGTCTGATGCGGTTAGGTCACCTGTATTTTTTTCCCCACTCTCTCAGCCAGTTTGTTCAACTTAGTTTTGTGATCTCGCTGTCTCATGCCATTATGCTCACCTGACTTGTGATCCATTTTCCCAAAAGCCAGTTAGTTCACCTGTATTTGAAATCTACTGTGCATGCCAAATATGTTCACCGTATTTGTGACTCACATTCTCATGCCGGTTTTGAGCACCTGTTGTTTGTGATCTCACTGTCTCATCCCAAAATTTATTTTACCTAATCTTTAAACTCTCTCCTCATCCCGGGTTACTTCATCTGTATTTTTGGATCTCACTTTTCCACCCGGTTTTGTTCACCAGTAGTTTGTGATCTAACTTTCTCTTGCGGATTTTCACCTGTAGTTTTGATCAATCTTTCTCATGGGGTTTTATTTTCCCACCTTATTTTTGTGTCTAAATGTCTCATGCCATTATGTTCAACGTATTTTTGCGATCTCACTCCTTATCCTGTTATGTTCACCTTAGTTTGTGACTCACTGTCTCATGCCATTTAATGCTCACCTGTATTTTGTGATCTCACTGCTCAGCCCTTCTTTCACCTGTATTTTGTAACTCACTGTGTCATCCCAATTATTTCACCTGTATTTTTGTGTCTCAATTCTCATCCCGGGTTATGCTCACCTTTGTTTGTGACTCACTGTCTCGTGCCAGTTATGTTCACCTGTAATTTTTGAACTCACTCTCTCATGCTTTTTATGTTCACCTGCACTTTGTGATCTCACTGTCTCATCCAGTTATTTTCACCCGTAGTTGTGATCTACGTCTCATGCTCATTATTTCACCGACTTGTGACTCACTGTCTCATGCCAGTTATGTTCACCTGTCGTTTGTGATCTCACTGTCTCATGTCAGTTTTCTTCACCAATAGTTTGTGATCTCACTGTCTCATGCTGGTTATGTTCACAAATAGTTTGTGATCTCACTGTCTTATGCCAGTTATGTTCACCTGCAGTTTGTGGTCTCAAGGTCTCATGCCAATTACGTGCACCTGTAGTTTGTTATCTCACTGTCTCATGCTAGTTATGTTCACCAGTAGTTTGTGATCTCACTGTCTCATGCTTGTTATGTTCACCTGTAGTTTGTGATCTCTCTGTGCCATGCTGGTTACGTTCACTTGTAGTTTGTGATCTCACTTTGTCATCCTATTTATCTTCACCTGTAGTTTGTGATTTCACTGTCTCAATCCAGTTATGTTCACCTGTAGTTTGTTATCTCACTGTCTCATGCCGGTTATGTTCACCTCTAGTTTGTAATCTCACTGTCTCATGCCAGTTATGATCACCTGCAGTTAGTGATCTCACTGTCTCATGCAAGTTATGTTCACCTATAGTTTGTGATCTCACTGTATCATGCCAGTTATGTTCAACACTAGTTTGTGTTCTCACTGTCTCATGCCATTTATGTTCACCTGTAGTTTTTGGTCTCACTATCTCATGCCGGTTATGTTCAACTGTAGTTTGTGATCTCAATGTCTCATGCCTGTTATGATCACATGTAGTTTGTGATCACACTGTTTTACGCTGGTTATGTTTAACTCTAGTTTGTAATCTCTCTGTCTCATGTTGGTTATGTTCACCTGTAGTTTGTGATCTCAATGTCTCATGCCAGTTATGTTCACCAGTAGTTTGTGATCTCATTGTCTCAGGCCGGTTATGTTCACCTGAAGTTTGTGATCTCACTGTCTCATACCAGTTTTTTCACCTGTAGTTTGTGATCTCACTGTCTGATGCCGGTTATATTCACATGTAGTATTTGATCTCCCCTATCTCATGCTTGTTATGTTCACCTGTAGTTTGAGATCTCAATGTATCATGCTGGTTATGTTCACCTGTAGTCTGTCATCTCATTGTCTCATGCCAGATATGCTCACTTGTAGTTTGTGATCTCACTCTCTCATACTTTTTATTTTCACCTGTAGTTTGTGATCTCAATGTCTCATGCTGGTTATATTAACCTGAAGTTTGTGATCTCACTGTCTCATGCCAATTATGTTCACCTGCAATTTGTTGTCTCACTCTCTCATGCTATTTATGTTTACCTGTAGTTTGTGATCTCACTGTCTCATGCCTGTTATATTCAAATGTAGTTTGTGATCTCACTGTCTCATGCTGGTTATGTTCACCTGTAGTTTGTGATCTCTCTGTCTCATGCTGGTTATGTTCACCTGTAGTTTGTGATCTCACTTTGTCATCCCATTAATGTTCACCTGCAGTTTGTGATCTCACTGTCTCATGCCGTTTATGTTCTCCTTTAGTTAGTGATCTCACTGTCTCATGATGGCTATCTTCACCTGTGGTTTGTGATCTCACTGTCTCATGCCGGTTATGTTCACCAGTAGTTTGTTATCTAACTGTCTCATGCCGGTTATGTTCACCTGTAGTTCGTGATCTAACTGTCTCATGCCACTTATGTTCATCTTTAATTTGTGATCTCACTGTATCATGCCAGTTAAGTTCAACTGTAGTTTGCGATCTCACTGTTTCATGCCTGTTATGTTCGCCTTTAGTTTGTGATCTCACTGTCTCATGCCAGTTATGCTCACCTGTAGTTTGTGATCTTACTGTCTCATGCCAGTTGCATTCACCTGTACTTTGTAATCTCACTGTCTCATGCCTGTTATGTTCACCTGTAGTTTTTGAACTCACTCTCTCATGCCTGTTATGTTCACCTGCACTTTGTGATCTCACTGTCTCATGCCGGTTTTGTAAACGTGTAATTTGTGATCTCACTGTCTCATGCCTGTTATGTTCAACTGCAGTTTGTAATCTCAATCTCTCATACCAGTTATGTCCACCTGTAGTTTGTGAAGTCACTGTCTCATGCTTGTTTTATTCACGTGTTGTTTGTGATCTCACTGTCTCATGCCAGTTATGTTCACCAGTAGTTTGTGATCTCACTGTCTCATGCTCATTATGTTCACCTGTATTTTGTGATCTCACTGTCTTATGCCAGTTATGTTCACCTGTAGCTTGTAATCTCACTGTCTCATGCAAGTAATGTTCACGTGTAGTTTGTAATCTCACTGTCTCATGCCAGTTATGATCACCTGTAGTTTGTGATCTCACTGTCTCATGCCAGTTATGTTCATATGTAGTTCGTAATCTCACTGTCTCATGCTGGTTATATTCACCAGTAGTTTGCGATCTCACTGTCTCATACCAGTTATGTTCACATGTAGTTTGTAATCTCACTGTCTCATGCTGGTTATATTCACCTGCAGTTTTGATCTGACTGTCTCCTTCCGGTTATGCTTACCTGCAGTTTGTGATCTCACTGTCTCATGCCAGTTTTGTTCACCTATAGTTTGTGATCTCACTGTCTCATGCCAATTATGTTCACCAGTAGTATATGGTCTCACTCTCTCATACCGGTTATGTTCACCTGTAGTTTATGATCTCAATGTCTCATGTCAGTTATGATCAACTGTAGTTTGTGATCACACTCTCTTAAGCCGGTTATGTTTACCTCTAGTTTATAATATCTCTGACTCACGCTATTTATGTTCACCTGTAATTTGTGATCTCTCTGTCTCATGCTGGTTATATTCACGTGTAGTTTATGATCTCACTGTCTCATGTCAGTTATATTAACATGTAGTTTGTGATCTCACCGTCATATGCCAGTTATGTTCACCTGTAGTTTGTGATCTCACTGTCTCCTACCTGATAAGTTCACCTGCAGTTTGTGATCTCACTGTCTCATGCCAGTTTTGTTCACCTATAGTTTGTGATCTCACTGTCTCATGCCAGTTATGTTCACAAACAGTTTGTGGTCTCAAGGTCTCATGCCGGTTATGTTCACCTGTAATTTGTTATCTAACTGTCTTATGCTAGTTTTGGTCACCTGTAGTTTGTGATCTCTCTGTCTCATACTGGTTATGTTCACTTGTAGTTTGTGATCTCACTTTTATCCCATTTATGATTCCCCCTGTATTTGTGATCTCACTGTCTCATTCCAGTTATGTTCACCTGTAGTTTGTGATCTCACTGTCTCAAGACTGTTATGTTCACCTGTAGTTTGCTATGTCACTGTCTCATGCCGTTTATGTTCACCTGTAGTTTGTAATCTCACTGTCTCATGCAAGTTATGATCATCTGTAGCATGTGATCTCACTGTCTCATGCCAATATGTTCATAAAATTTTGTAATCTCATGTCTCATGCGGTTACATTCACCTGTAGTTTGTGATCTCACTGTCTCATGTCAGTTATATCCACCTAGAATTTGTCATCTCACCATCTCAAGCCAGTTATGTTCACCTGTAGTTTGTGATCTCACTGTCTCATGCCAGTTTTGTTCACCTATAGTTTGTGATCTCACTGTATCATGCCAGTTATGTTCACCACTAGTTTGTGATCTCACTGTCTCATGCCGGTTATGTTCACCTGTAGTTTTTGGTCTCACTCTCTCATGCCGGTTATGTTCACCTCTAGTTTGTGATCTCAATGTCTCATGCCAGTTATGATCTCATGTAGTTTGTCATCACACTGTTTTATGCCGGTTATGTTTAACTCTAGTTTGTAATCTCTGTGCCTAATGCTGGTTATGTTCACCTGTAGCCAGTTATATTCACCAGTAGTTTGTGATCTCATTGTCTCATGCTGGTTATGTTCACCTGAAGTGTGTGATCTCACTGTCTCATACCAATTATGTTCACCTTTAGTTTGTGATCTCACTGTCTCATGCTGGTTATGTTCACCTGTAGTTTGTGATCTCACTGTCTGATACCAGTTATGTGCACCCACAGTTTGTGATCTCACTGTCTAATGCTTGTTATATTCACCTGTAGTATGTGATCTCTCTATCTCATGCTGGTTATGTTCACCTGTAGTTTGAGATCTCATTGTATCATCCTGGTTATATTCACCTGTAGTCTGTGATCTCATTGTCTCATGCCAGTTATGCTCACTTGTACTTTGTGATCTCACTCTCATACTTTTTATGTTCACCAGTAGTTTGTGATCTCAATGTCTCATGCTGGTTATATTAACCTGAAGTTTGTGATCTCACTGCCTCTTGCCAATTATGTTCACCTGCAGTTTGTTATCTCACTGTCTCATGCTAGTTATGTTCATCTGTAGTTTGTGATCTCACTGTCTCATGCCAGTTATATTCACCTGAAGTTTGTGATCTCACTGTCTAATGCTGGTTATGTTCACCTGTAGTTTGTGATCTCTCTGTCTCATGCTGGTTATCTTCACTTATAGTTTTTGATCTCATTTTGTCATCACATTTATGATCAACTGTACTTTGTGATCTCACTGTCTCCTGCCGGTTATGTTCTCCTTTAGTTTGTGATCTCACTGTCTCATGATGGCTATTTTCACCTGTGGTTTGTGATCTCACTGTCTCATGCCGGTTATGTTCAAATACATTTTTTTATCTCACAGTCTAATGCCGGTTATGTTCACCTGTAGTTTGTGATATCACTGTCTCATGCCAGTTATGTTCACCTGTAGTTTGTGATCTCACTGTATCATGCCGGTTATGTTCTCCTTTTATTTGTGATTTCTCTGTCTCATGATGGCTATCTTCACCTGTGGTTTGTGATCTCACTGTCTCATGCCGGTTACGTTCACATGAAGCTTTTTATCTCACTGTCTCATGCCGGTTATATTCACCTGTAGTTTTTGATCTCACTGTATCATGCCAGATATGTTCAACTGCAGTTTGTGATCTCACTGTCTCATGCCAGTTATGCTCACCTGTAGCTTGTGATCTCACTCTCTCATGCCTGTTATCATCACCTGTAGTTTGTGATCTTACTGTATCATGCCGTTTTTTTTCACGTGTAGTTTGTCATCTCACTGTCTCATGCCCGTTATGTTCACCTGCAGTTTGTGATCTCACTCTCTCATCCCCGTTATATTCACCGTAGTTGTGATCCACTTCTCATCCCTGGTTATGTCACCTGAAGTTTGTGATCTCCTGTCTCATCCCTGGTTATGTTCACCTAGTTTGTTTTGATCATCTTATTGATCTCACTTTGTCATCCCATTTATGTTCACCTGCAGTTTGTGATCTCACTGTCTCATGCCGTTTATGTTCTCCTTTAGTTTGTGGTCTCACTGTCTCATGGTGGCTATCTTCACCTGTAGTTCATGATCTCACTGTCTCATGCCCATTATGTTCACCTGTAGTTTGTGATCTCACTGTCTCATGCCAGTTATGTTCATCTGTAAATTGTGATCTCACTGTATCATGCCAGTTAAGTTCAACTGTAGTTTGCGATCTCAATGTCTCAGGCCTGTTATGTGTCCTTTAGTTTGTGATCTCACTGTCTCATGCCAGTTATGCTCACCTGTAGTTTGTGATCTCACTGTCTCATGCCAGTTGAGTTCACCTGTACTTTGTAATCTCACTGTTTCATGCCAAATATGTTCACCTGTATTTTGTGATCTCATATTCTCTTGCCAGTTATGTTCACCTGTTGATTGTGATCTCACTGTCTCATGCCTGTTATGTTCACCTGTAGTTTTTGAATTCACTATCTCATGCCTGTTATGTTCACCTGCACTTTGTGATATCACTGTCTCATGCCGGTTTTGTTAACGTGTAATTTTTGATCTCACTGTCTCATGCCTGTTATGTTCACCTGCAGTTTGTGGTCTCAAGGTCTCATGCCGGTTATGTTCACCTGTAGTTTGTTATCTCACTGTCTTATTCTAGTTTTGTTCACCTGTAGTTTGTGATCTCTCCGTCTCATGCTGGTTATGTTCACTTGTAGTTTGTGATCTCACCTTGTCTTCCCATTTATGTTCACCTGTAGTTTGTGATCTCACTGTCTCATTCCAGTTATGTTCACCTGTAGTTTGTGATCTCACTGTCTCAAGCCAGTTATGTTCACCTGTAGTTTGTTATCTCACTGTCTCATGCCGGTTATGTTCACCTGTAGTTTGTAATCTCACTGTCTCATGCAAGTTATGATCACCTGTAGATTGTGATCTCACTGTCTCATGCCAGATATGTTCACAGGTAGTTTATAATCTCACTGTCTCATGCTGGTTACATTCACCTGTAGTTTGTGATCTCACTGTCTCACGCCAGTTATGTTCACAAATAGTTTGTGATCTCTCTGTCTTATGCCGGTTATGTTCACCTGCTGTTTGTGGTCTCAAGGTCTCATGGTGGTTATGTTCACCTGTAGTTTGTTATCTCACTGTCTTATGCTAGTTTTGTTCACCTGTAGTTTGTGGTCTCTCTGTCTCATGCTTGTTATGTTCACTTGTAGTTTGTGATCTCACTTTGTCATCCCATTTATGTTCCCCTGTAGTTTTGATCTCACTGTCTCATTCCAGTTATGTTCTCCTGTAGTTTGTGATCTCACTGTCTCAAACCTGTTATGTTCACCTGTAGTTTGTGATCTCACTGTCTCAAGCCGGTTATGTTCACCTGTAGTTTGTAATCTCACTGTCTCATGCTGGTTACATTCACCTGTAGTTTGTGATCTCACTGTCTCATGCCAGATATGTTCACATGTAGTTTGTAATCTCACTGTCTCATGCTGGTTACATTCACCTGTAGTTTGTGGTCTCACTGTCTCATGCCAGTTATATCCACCTATAATTTGTCATCTCACCATCTCATGCCAGTTACGTTCACATGTAGTTTTTGATCCCACTGTCTCCTGCAGGTTATGTTCACCTGCAGTTTGTGATCTCACTGTCTCATGCCAGTTTTGTTCACCTATAGTTTATGATCTCACTGTATCATGCCAGTTATGTTCACCACCACTTTGTGATCTCACTGTCTCATGCCGGTTATGTTCACCTGTAGTGTGTGATCTCAATGTCTCATGCCAGTTATGATCACATGTAGTTTGTCATCACACTGTTTTATGCCGGTTATGTTTAACTCTAGTTTGTAATCTCTCTGCCTAATTCTGGTTATGTTCACCTGTAGTTTGTGATCTCATTGTCTCATGCTGGTTATGTTCACCTGAAGTTTGTGATCTCACTGTCTCATACCAGTTATGTTCACCTTTAGTTTGTGATCTCACTGTCTCATGCTGTTTATGTTCACCTGTAGTTTGTGATTTCACTGTCTCATACCAGTTATGTACACCCGTAGTTTGTGATCTCACTGTCTGATGCTGGTTATATTCACCTGTAGTATGTGATCTCTCTATCTCATGCTGGTTATGTTCACCTGTAGTTTGAGATCTCATTGTATCATGCTGGTTATATTCACCTGTAGTGTGTGATCTCATTGTCTCATGCCAGTTATGCTCACTTGTACTTTGTGATCTCACTCTCTCATACTTTTAATGTTCACCCGTAGTTTGTGATCTCAATGTCTCATGCTGGTTATATTAACCTGAAGTTTGTGATCTCACTGTCTCATGCCAATTATGTTCACCTGCAGTTTGTTATCTCACTGTCTCATGCTAGTTATGTTCATCTGTAGTTTGTGATCTCACTGTCTCATGCCAGTTATATTCACCTGAAGTTTGTGATCTCACTGTCTCATGCTGGTTATGTTCACCTGTAGTTTGTGATCCCTCTGTCTCATGCTGGTAATGTTCACTTGCAGTTTTTGATCTCACTTTGTCATCACATTTATGTTCACCTGTAGTCTGTCATCTCATTGTCTCATGCCAATTATGCTTACTTGTACTTTGTGATCTCACTCTCTCATACTTTTTATTTTCCCTTGTAGTTTGTGATCTCAATGTCTCATGCTGGTTATGTTAACCTGAAGTTTGTGATCTCACTGTCTCATGCCAATTATATTCACCTGCAGTTTGTTGTCTCACTCTCTCATGCTAGTTATGTTTACCTGTAGTTTGTGATCTCATTGTCTCATGCCTGTTATATTCACCTGTAGTTTGTGATCTCTCTGTCTGATGCTGGTTATGTTCACCTGTAGTTTGTGATCTCACTTTGTCATCCCATTTATGTTCACCTGTAGTTTGTGATCTCACTGTCTCATGCCGATTATGTTCTCCTTTAGTTAGTGATCTCACTGTCTCATGATAGCTATCTTCACCTGTGGTTTGTGATCTCACTGTCTCATGCCGGTTATGTTCACCAGAATTTTGTTATCTAACTGTCTCATGCCGGTTATGTTCACCTGTAGTTCGTGATCTCACTGTCTCATGCCCGTTATGTTCACCTGTAGTTTGTGATCTCACTGTCTCATGCCAGTTATGTTCATCTTTAATTTGTAATCTCACTGTTTCATGCCAGTTAAGTTCAACTGTAGTTTGCGATCTCACTGTCTCATGCCAGTTATGCTCACCTGTAGTTTGTGATCTCACTGTCTCATGCCAGTTGCATTCACCTGTACTTTGTAATCTCACTGTTTCATGCCAATTATGTTCACCTGTAGTTTGTGATCTCATATTCTCTTGCCGGTTATGTTCACCTGTTGATTGTGGTCTCACTGTCTCATGCCTGTTATGTTCACCTGTAATTTTTGAACTCACTCTCTCATGCCTGTTATGTTCACCTGCACTTTGTGATCTCACTGTCTCATGCCGGTTTTGTTAACGTGTAATTTGTGATCTCACTGTCTCATGCCTGTTAAGTTCAACTGTAGTTTGTGATCTCAATGTTTCACGCCAGTTATATTCACCAGTAGTTTGTGATCTCATTGTCTCATGCCGGTTATGTTCACCTGAAGTTTGTGATCTAACTGTCTCATACCAGTTATGTACACCCGCAGTTTGTGATCTCACTGTCTGATGCTGGTTATATTCACCTGTAGTATGTGATCTCTCTATCTCATGCTGGTTATGTTCACCTGTAGTTTGAGATCTCATTGTATCATGCTGGTTATATTCACCTGTAGTGTGTGATCTCATTGTCTCATGCCAGTTATGCTCACTTGTACTTTGTGATCTCACTCCCTCATACTTCTAATGTTCACACGTAGTTTGTAGATCTCAATGTCTCATGCTGGTTATATTAACCTGAAGTTTGTGATCTCACTGTCTCATGCCAATTATGATCACCTGCATTTTGTTATCTCACTGTCTCATGCTAGTTATGTTCATCTGTAGTTTGTGATCTCACTGTCTCATGCTGGTTATGTTCACCTGTAGTTTGTGATCCCTCTGTCTCATGGTGGTTATGTTCACTTGAAGTTTTTGATCTCACTTTGTCATCACATTTATGTTCACCTGTAGTCTGTCATCTCATTGTCTCATGCCAGTTATGCTCACTTGTACTTTGTGATCTCACTCTCTCATACTTTTTATTTTCACCTGTAGTTTGTGATCTCAATGTCTCATGCTGGTTATATTAACCTGAAGTTTGTGATCTCACTGTCTCATTCCAATTATGTTCACCTGCAGTTTGTGATCTCACTGTCTCATGCCAGTTTTGTTCACCTATAGTTTGTGATCTCACTGTATCATGCCAGTTATGTTCACCACTAGTTTGTGATCTCACTGTCTCATGCCGGTTATGTTCACCTGTAGTTTTTGGTCTCACTCTCTCATGCCGGTTATGTTCACCTCTAGTTTGTGATCTCAATGTCTCATGCCAGTTATGATCTCATGTAGTTTGTCTTCACACTGTTTTATGCCGGTTATGTTTAACTCTAGTTTGTAATCTCTCTGCCTAATGGCTGTTATGTTCACCTGTAGTTTGTGATCTCAATGTTTCACGCCAGTTATATTCACCAGTAGTTTGTGATCTCATTGTCTCATGCCGGTTATGTTCACCTGAAGTTTGTGATCTCACTCTCTCATACCAGTTATGTTCACCTTTAGTTTGTGATCTCACTGTCTCATGCTGGTTATGTTCACCTGTTGTTTGTGATCTCACTGTCTCATACCAGTTATGTGCACCCATAGTTTGTGATCTCACTGTCTGATGCTTGTTATATTCACCTGTAGTATGTGATCTCTCTATCTCATGCTGGTTATGTTCACCTATAGTTTGAGATCTCATTGTATCAACCTGGTTATATTCACCTGTAGTCTGTGATCTCATTGTCTCATGCCAGTTATGCTCACTTGTACTTTGTGATCTCACTCTCTCATACTTTTTATGTTCACCCGTAGTTTGTGATCTCAATGTCTCATGCTGGTTATATTAACCTGAAGTTTGTGATCTCACTGCCTCATACCAATTATGTTCACCTGCAGTTTGTTATCTCACAGTCTCATGCTAGTTATGTTCATCTGTAGTTTGTGATCTCACTGTCTCATACCAGTTATGTCCACCTGTAGTTTGTGAAGTCACTGTCTCGTGCTGGTTATGTTGTCCTGTAGTTTCTGATCTCACTGTCTCATGCCAGTTATGTTCACCCGTAGTTTGTGATCTCACTGTCTCATGCCAGTTATGTTCACCTGTAGTTAGTGACCTCACCGTCACTTGAAAGATATGTTCACCTGTAGTTCGTGATCTCACTGTCTCCTGCCTGATATTTTCACCTGCAGTTTGTGATCTCACTGTCTCATGCCTGTTTTGTTCACCTATAGTTTGTGATCTCACTTTCTCATGCCAGTTATGTTCACAAATAGTTTGTGATCTCACTGTTTTATGCCCGTTATGTTCACCTGTAGTTTGTGTCTCAAGGTCTCATTCCGGTTATGTTCACCTGTAATTTGTTATCTCACTGACTCAAGCTAGTTATGTTCACCTGTAGTTTGTGATCTCACTGTCTCATTCTGGTTATGTTCACCTGTAGTTTGTGATCTCTCTGTGTCACGTCATATTCTCATGCCGGTTATGCTCAACTGTTGTTTGTGATTTCACTGTCTCATGCCAGTTATGTTCACTTGTAGTTTTTGAACTCACTCTCTCATGCCTGTTATGTTCAGCTGCACTTTGTGATCTCACTGTCTCATGCCGGTTTTGTTAATGTGTAGTTTGTGATCTCACTGTCTCATGCCTTTTATGTTCAACTGCAGTTTGTGATCTCACTGTCTCATACCAGTTATGTCCACCTGTAGTTTGTGAAGTCACTGTCTCGTGCTGGTTATGTTGTCCTGTAGTTTCTGATCTCACTGTCTCATGTGAGTTATGTTCACCCGTAGTTTGTGATCTCACTGTCTCATGCCAGTTATGATCACCTGTAGTTTGTGATCTCACTGTCTTATGCAAGTTATGTTCACATGTAGTTTGTAATCTCACTGTCTCACGCTGGTTTTATTCACCTGTAGTTCGTGATCTCACTGTCTCATGTCAGTTATATTAACCTGTAGTTAGTGACCTCACCGTCACTTGAAAGATATGTTCACCTGTAGTTCGTGATCTCACTGTCTCCTGCCTGATATTTTCACCTGCAGTTTGTGATCTCACTGTCTCATGCCTGTTTTGTTCACCTATAGTTTGTGATCTCACTTTCTCATGCCAGTTATGTTCACAAATAGTTTGTGATCTCACTGTTTTATGCCCGTTATGTTCACCTGTAGTTTGTGTCTCAAGGTCTCATTCCGGTTATGTTCACCTGTAATTTGTTATCTCACTGACTCAAGCTAGTTATGTTCACCTGTAGTTTGTGATCTCACTGTCTCATTCCAGCTATATTCACAAATAGTTTGAGATCTCACAGTCTCATTCTGGTTATGTTCACCTGTAGTTTGTG
This sequence comes from Cherax quadricarinatus, assembly GCF_026875155.1. Lineage (NCBI taxonomy): Eukaryota > Metazoa > Arthropoda > Malacostraca > Decapoda > Parastacidae > Cherax > Cherax quadricarinatus. The sequence continues at coordinate 1,533,925 of NC_069483.1, forward strand.
ATCTCTCTGTCTCATGCTGGTTATGTTCACTTGTAGTTTGTGATCTCACTTTGTCATCCCATTTATGTTCACCTGTAGTTTGAGATCTCACTGTCTCATTCCAGTTATGTTCACCTGTAGTTTGTGATCTCACTGTCTCGTGCCAGTTATGTTCACATGTAGTTTGTAATCTCACTGTCTCATGCTGGTTATATTCACCTGTAGTTTGTGATCTCACTGTCTCATGTCAGTTATATTCACCTATAGTTTGTCATCTCACCATCTCATGGCAGTTATGTTCACCTGTAGTTTGTGATCTCACTGTCTCCTGCCGGTTATGTTCACCTGCAGTTTGTGATCTCACTGTCTCATGCCAATTACATTCACCTGTAGTTTGGTATCTCACTGTCTCATGCTAGTTATGTTCACCTGTAGTTTGTGATCTCACTGTCTCATGCCAGTTATATACACCTGTAGTTTGTGATCTCACTGTCTCATGCTGGTTATGTTCACCTGTAGTTTGTGATCTCACTGTCTCTTGCCGGTTATGTTCACCTGTAGTTTTTGATCTCACAGTATCATGCCAGTTATGTTCAACTGTAGTTTGTGATCTCACTGTCTCATGCCAGTTATGCTCACCTGTAGCTAGTGACCTCACTGTCTCATGCCAGTTATGTTCACCTGTAGTTTGTAATCTCACTGTATCATGCCAATTATGTTCAAATGCAGTTTTTGATCTCACATTCTCATGACGGTTATGCTCACCTGTTGCTTGTGATCTCACTGTCTCATGCCAATTATGTTCACCTATAGTTTTTGAACTCTCTCTCTCATGCCTTTTATCTTCACCTGTAGTTTGTGATCTCTGTCTCATGCTGGTTATTTTCACCTGTTGTTTATGATCTATCTGTCTCATGCTGGTTATGTTCACCTGTTGTTTGTTTTCTCACTTTCACATGCCAGTTATGTTCACCTGTAGGTTGTGATCTCACTGTCTCATTCCACTTATGTTCTTCTTTAGTTTGTGATCTCACTTTCTCATGTTGGCTATGTGTACCTGTAGTTTGTGATCACAGTGATTCATGCTTGTTATGGTCACCTGAAGTTTGTTATCTCACTGTCTCATGCTGGTTATGTTCACCTGTAGTTTGTGATCTCACTGTCTAATGCCAGTTATGTTCACCTGTATTTCGTGATCTCACTGACTCATGCCCGTTATGTTCAGCTGTAGTTTGTGATCTCACTGTCTCATGCCAGTTATGTTCATCTGTAGTTTGTGATCTCACTGTATCATGCCAGTTATGTTCAACTGTAGTTTGAGATCTCACTGTCTCATGCCTGTTATGTTCACCTCTAGTTTGTGATCTCACCATGTCATACCAGTTTTGCTCACCTGTAGTTTATGATCTAGCTGTCTCATGCCTGCTGCGTTCACCTGTAGTTGTTAATCACTGTGACATGCCAATTATGTTCACGTGTAGTTTGTGATCTCATATTCTCGTGCTGGTTATGCTCACCTGTTGTTTCTGATCCCACTGTCTCATGCCAGTTATGTTCACCTGTAGTTTGTGATCTCACTGTCACATGCCGGTTATGGTCACCTGTAGTTTGTGATGTCACTGTCTCATGCCACTTATGTTCTTCTTTAGTTTGTGATCTCACTTTCTAATGCTGGCTATGTTCACCTGCACTTTGTGATCTCACTGTCTCATGCCTGTTATGTTCACCTGTAGTTTGTTATCTCGCTGTCTCATGCCTGTTAAGTTCACCTGTAGTTTGTGATCTCACTGTCTAATGCCAGTTATGTTCACCTGTAGTTCGTGATCTCACTGTCTTATTCCCGTTATGTTCACCTGTAGTTTGTGATCTCACTGTCTCATGCGAGTTATGTTCAACTGTAGTTTGCGATCTCACTGTCTCATGCCTGTTATGTTCAAGTGTAGTTTGTGATCTCACTGTGTCATGCTCAATATGTTCACCTGTCGTTTGTGATCTCTGTCTCATCCCCATTGCGTTCACCTGTAGTTTGTATTCTCACTGTGTCACGCCAGTTATGTTCACCTGTTGTTTGTGATCTCATATTCTCAAGCCGGTTATGCTCAACTGTTGTTTGTGATCTCACTGTCTCATGCCAGTTATGTTCACCTGTAGTTTTTGAACTCACTCTCTCATGCCTGTTATGTTCACCTGCACTTTGTGATCTTACTGTCTCATAACGGTTTTGTTAACGAGTAGTTTGTGATCTCACTGTCTCATGCCTGTTATGTTCACCTGCACTTTGTGATCTCACTGTCTCATACCGGTTTTGTTAACGAGTAGTTTGTGATCTCACTGTCTCATGCCAGTTATGTTCACCCATAGTTTGTGATGTCACAGTCCCATGCCAGTTATGTTCACCTGTAGTTTCTGATCTCACTGTCTTATGCAAGTTATGTTCACAAGTAGTTTGTAATCTTACTGTCTCATGCCAGTTATGATCACCTGTAGTTTGTGATCTCACTGTCTCATGCCAGTTATGTTCACATGTAGTTTGTAATCTCACTGTCTCTTGCTGTTTTTATTCACCTGTAGTTTGTGATCTCACTGTCTCATGTCAGTTATATTAACCTGTAGTTAGTGATCTCACCGTCACTTGAAAGTTATGTTCGCCTGTAGTTCGTGATCTCACTGTCTCATGCTTGTTTTGTTCACCTAAAGTTTGTGATCTCACTGTCTCATGCCAGTTATGTTCACAAATAGTTTGTGATCTCACTGTTTTATGCCAGTTATGTTCACCTGTAGTTTGTGTCTCAAGGTCTCATGCCGGTTATGTTCACCTGTAATTTGTTATCTCTCTGTCTCAAGCTAGTTATGTTCACCTGTAGTTTGTGATCTCACTGTATCATACAAGCTATATTCACAAGTAGTTTGTGATCTCACTGTCTCATGCTGGTTATGTTCACCTGTAGTTTGTGATCTCACTTTGTCATCCCATTTATGTTCACCTGTAGTTTGTGATCTAACTGTCTCATTCCAGTTATGTTCACCCGTAGTTTGTGATTTCACTGTCTCAAGCCGGTTATGTTCACCTGTAGTTTGTGATCTCACTGTCTCATGCCAGTTATAATCACCTGTAGTTTTTGATCTCACTGTCTCATGCCAGTTATGTTCACATGTAGTTTGTAATCTCACTGTCTCATGCTGGTTATATTCACCGGTAGTTTGTGATCTCACTGTCTCATGTCAGTTATATTCACCTATAGTTTGTCATCTCACCATCTCATGGCAGTTATGTTCACCTGTAGTTTGTGATCTCACTGTCTCCTGCCAGTTATGTTCACCTGCAGTTTGTGATCTCACTGTCTCATACCAATTACGTTCACCTGCAATTTGTTATCTCACTGTCTCATGCTAGTTATGTTCACCTGTAGTTTGTGATCTCACTGTCTAATGCCAGTTATATACACCTGTAGTTTGTGATCTCACTGTCTCATGCTGGTTATGTTCACCTCTAGTTTGTGATCTCTCTGTCTCATGCTGGTTATATTCACTTGTATTTTGTTATCTCACTTTGTCATCCCATTTATGTTCACCTGCAGTTTGTGATCTCACTGCCTCATGCCGGTTATGTTCTCCTTTAGTTTGTGATCTCACTGTCTCATGATGGCTATCTTCACCTGTGGTTTGTGATCTCACTGTCTCATGCCGGTTATGTTCACCTGTAGCTTTTAATCTCACTGTCTGATGCCGGTTATGTTCACCTGTAGTTTGTGATATCACTGTCTCACGCCAGTTATGTTCACCTGCAGTTCGTGATCTCACTGTCTCATGCCCGTTATGTTCACCTATAGTTTGTGATCTCACTGTCTCTTGCCGGTTATCTTCACCTGTAGTTTTTGATCTCACAGCATAAAGCCAGTTATGTTCAACTGTAGTTTGTGATCTCACTGTCTCATGCCAGTTATGCTCACCTGTAGCTTGTGATCTCACTGTCTCATGCCAGTTATGCTCACCTGTAGCTTGTGATCTCACTGTCTCATGCCAGTTATGTTCACCTGTAGTTTGTAATCTCACTGTATCATGCCGGTTATGTTCACCTATAGTTTTTGAACTCTCTCTCTCTCGTGCCTGTTATCTTCACCTGTAGTTTGTGATCTCTGTCTCATGCTGGTTATTTTCACCTGTAGTTTATGATCTCTCTGTCTCATGGTGGTTATGTTCACCTGTAGTTTGTGATCTCACTGTCACATGCCAGTTATGTTCACCTGTAGTTTGTGATCTCACTGTCTCATGCCACTTATGTTCTTCTTTAGTTTTTGATCTCACTTTCTCATGTTGGCTATGTGTACCTGTAGTTTGTGATCTCTGTGATTCATGCTTGTTATGGTCACCTGAAGTTTGTTATCTCACTGTCTCATGCTGGTTATGTTCACCTGTAGTTTGTGATCTCTAATGCCAGTTATGTTCACCTGTAGTTCGTGATCTCACTGTCTCATGCCTGTTATCTTCAGCTGTAGTTTGTGATCTCACTGTCTCATGCCGGTTATGTTCATCTGTAGTTTGTGATCTCACTGTATCATGCCAGTTATGTTCAACTGTAGTTTTAGATCTCACTGTCTAATTCCTGTTATGTTCACCTGTAGTTTGTGATCTCACCATGTCATGCCAGTTATGCTCACCTGTAGTTTATGATCTCACTGTCTCATGCCCATTGCATTCACCTGTAGTTGTTAATCACTGTGTCATGCCAATTATGTTCACCTACAGTTTGTGATCTCATATTCTCGTGCCGGTTATGCCCACCTGTTGTTTGTGATCCCACTGTCTCATGCCAGTTATGTTCACCTGTAGTTTTTGAACTCATTCTCTCATGCCTTTTATGTTCACCTGCACTTTGTGATCTCACTGTCTCATGCCGGTTTTGATCACGAGTAGTTTGTGATCTCATTGTCTCTTGCCTGTTATGTTCAACTGCAGTTTGTGATCTAACTGTCTCATACCAGTTATGTCCACCTGTAGTTTGTGAAGTCACTGTCTCATGCTCGTTATGTTCACCTGTAGTTTGTGATCTCACTGTCTCATGCCATTTATGTTCACCTGTAGTTTGTGATCTCACTGTCTCATGTAAGTTATGCTCACATGTAGTTTGTAATCTCACTGTCTCATGCCAGTTATGATCACCTGTAGTTTGTGATCTCACTGTCTCATGCCAGTTATGTTCACATGTAGTTTGTAATCTCACTGTCTCATGCTGGTTATATTCACCTGTAGTTTGTGATCTCACTGTCTCATGCCAGTTATGTTCACCTGTAGTTTGTGATCTCACTGTCTCATGCAAGTTATGTTCAAAAGTAGTTTGTAATCTCACTGTCTCATGCCAGTTATGATCACCTGTAGTTTGTGATCTCACTGTCTCATGCCAGTTATGTTCACATGTAGTTTGTAATCTCACAGTCTCATGCTGGTTTTATTCACCTGTAGTTTGTGATTTCACTTTCTCATGTCAGTTATATTAGCCTGTAGTTTGTGATCTCACCGTCCTATGCCAGTTACGTTCACCTGTAGTTCGTGGTCTCACTGTCTCCTGCATGATATGTTCACCTGCAGTTTGTGATCTCACTCTCTCATGCCAGTTTTGTTCACCTATATTTTGTGATCTCACTGTCTCATGCCTGTTATGTTCACAAATAGTTTGTGATCTCACTGTCTCATGCCGGTTATGTTCACCAGTAGTTTGTGATCTCAATGTCTCATGCCAGTTATAATCAAATGTAGTTTGTGATCACACTGTTTTATGCCGGTTATGTTTAACTCTAGTTTGTCTGTCTCATGCTGGTTATGTTCACCTGTAGTTTGTGATCTCAATGTCTTGTGCCAGTTATGTTCACAAGTAGTTCGTGATCTCATTGTCTCATGCCGGTTGTGTTCACCAGTAGTTTGTGATCTCACTGTCTCAAGCCAGTTATGTACACCCCTAGTTTGTGATCTCACTGTCTGATGCCGGTTATATTCACCTGTAGTATATGATCTCTCTATCTCATGCTGGTTATTTTCACCTGTAGTTTGAGACCTCACTGTATCATGTTCCTTATATTCACCTGTAGTCTGTGATCTCATTGTCTCATGCCAATTATGTTCACTGGCCCTTTGTGATCTCACTCTCTCATACTTTTCATGTTCACCTGTAGTTTGTGATCTCAATGTCTCATGCTGGTTATATTAACCTGAAGTTTGTGATCTCACTGTCTCATGCCAATTACGTTCACGTGCAGTTTGTTATCTCACTGTCTCATGCTAGTTATGTTCATCTGTAGTTTGTGATCTCACTGTCTCCTGCCGGTTATGTTCTCCTTTAGTTTGTGATCTCACTGTCTTATGATGGCTATTTTCACCTGTGGTTTGTGATCTCACTGTCTCATGCTGGTTATGTTCACCTGTAGATTTTTATCTCACTGTCTAATGCCGGTTATGTTCACCTGTAGTTTGTGATATCACTGTCTCATGCCAGTTATGTTCACCTGTAGTTTGTGATCTCACTGTCTCATGGCGGTTATGTTCTCCATTAGTTTGTGATCTCACTGTCTCATGATGGCTACCTTCACGTGTGGTTTGTGATCTCACTGTCTCATGCTGGTTATGTTCACCTGTAGTCTGTGATCTCACATTTTCAAGCCGGTTATGCTCCTGGTGTTTGTGATCTCACTTTTTCGTGCCAGTTATGCTCACCTGTAGCTTGTGATCTCACTGTCTCATGCCAGTTATGTTCACCTGTAGTTTGTGATCTCACATTCTCATGCCGGTAATGCTCACCTCGTGTTTGTGATCTCACTGTCTCATGCCAATTATGTTCACCTATAGTTTTTGAACTCTCTCTCTCACGCCTGTTATCATCACCTGTAGTTTGTGATGTCACTGTCTCATGCCGGTTTTGTTCACGTGTAGTTTGTGATCTCACTGTCTCATGCCTGTTATGTTCAACTGCAGTTCGTGATCTCACTGTCTCATACCAGTTATGTCCACCTGTAGTTTGTGAAGTCACAGTCTCATGCTGGTTATATTCACATGTCGTTTGTGATCTCACTGTCTCATGCTGGTTATGTTCACTGGTAGTTTGTGATCTCTCTGTCTCATGCTCGTTATGTTCACCTGTAGTTTGTGATCTCACTGTCTCATGCCATTTATGTTCACCTGTATATCGTGATCTCACTGTCTCATGCAAGTTATGTTCACATGTAGTTTGTAATCTCACAGTCTCATGCCAGTTATGACCTCCTGTAGTTTGTGATCTCACTGTCTTATGCCTGTTATCTTCACATGTAGTTTGTAATCTCACTGTCCCATGCTGGTTATATTCAAATGTAGTTTGTGATCTCACTGTCTCATACCAGTTATGTTCACCTGCAGTTTGCGATCTCACTGTCTCATGCAAGTTATGTTCAAAAGTAGTTTGGAATCTCACTGTCTCATGCCAGTTATGATCACCTGTATTTTGTGATCTCACTGTCTCATGCCAGTTATGTTCACATGTAGTTTAGAACATAAGAACATAAGAACGAAGGAACACTGCAGAAGGCCTACTGGCCCATGCGAGGCAGGTCCAAGTCTCCTACCGGCTTAAGCCAAAGCACCCAACCTAACAGGTCAGGTCACATTGACTTAAGGGAGGAACACGGCAACCGACCTGTTAGCACAAGCTATCAGGTCTAACTCACACCCACCCACATCTACTCATGTATTTATCCAACCTATTTTTAAAGCTACACAACGTTCTGGCCTCTATAACGGTACTTGGGAGTTTGTTCCACTCATCCACAACTCTATTACCAAACCAGTACTTTCCTATATCCTTCCTGAATCTGAATTTTTCCAACTTAAAACCATTGCTGCGAGTCCTGTCTAGGCTAGATATTTTCAGCACACTATTTACATCCCCTTTATTTATTCCTGTCTTCCACTTATACACCTCAATCATATCCCCCCTAATTCTACGTCTTTCAGAGAGTGCAGTTTCAGGCCCTTAGTCTATCCTCATAGGGAAGGTTTCTGATACATGGGATCATCTTTGTCATCCTCCTTTGTACATTTTCCAGAGAATTTATATCCATTCTGTAATACGGTGACCAAAACTGTGCAGCATAATCTAAATGAGGCCTAACCAAGGATTATAGAGTTGAAGAACAACCTGAGGACTCCTATTATTTATGCTTCTTGATATGAAGCCAAGGATTCTATTAGCTTATTGCGAACACTTATGCACTGTTGTCTTGGTTTCAGATTACTGCTAACCAGAACTCCTAAATCTTTTTCGCAATCCGTAATATTAAGATCTACATTATTTAGTTTATATGTGGCATGGTTATGTCCTGTCCAACATTTAGAACTTGCATTTGTCTATATTAAACTGCATCTGCCACTTCTCCGACCACTGCATCAGTCTATTCAAATCTTCCTGGAGTGCTCGAATGTCCTCGTCAGAATGAATTCGACGGCCTATTTTGGTGTCATCGGCAAACTTGCCGATGTCGCTCTTTATGCCCTCATCTATGTCGTTTATGTAGATTGTGAACAGCAGGGGGCCCAACACTGACCCCTGTGGAACACCGCTCGTAACGCTTCCCCACTCTGATTTCTCCCCATTTATGCAAACTCTCTGCTGCCTATTTGTCAACCATGCCTCTATCCAGGAAAAAAATTTCTCCTCCTATTCCATGTGCTTTAATTTTCCTCAATATCTCTGATGTGGGACCCTGTCAAAAGCCTTACTGAAGTCCATATACACAATATCATATTCATTACCATGATACTACCTCCTCAAATACCTTAGTGAAAAAAGTTAATAAATTCGTAAGGCAGGAACGCCCCTTGTAAAACCATGTTGAGATTCGTTGATTAATTTATGTTTTTCAAGGTGGCTACGAACTGCCTCGCAATTTTTTGATTCCATAAATTTTCCCACTATGGAGGTTAGGCTTATTGGTCTATAGTTCGAAGCTAAGGACCTGTCACCTGTTTTTGAAAATAGGTATCACATTTGCCATTTTCCACTTATCTGGCACCATGCCAGTTTGTAGTGATATGTTGAAAAGATTAGCCAAAGGTGTGCTAAGCTCCTCTTTACATTCCTTTAGAACCCTTGCATACAGTTCATCAGGGCCTGGGGATTTGTTAGGTTTTTAATTTATCTATTTGCCTAAGGACCATGTCACTTGTGACCCTAATGGTGCACAGTTTTATTATCGTCCTGTTCTAAAATAATTTATCATTACTGGAATATCGCTGGTATCCTCCTGTGTAAAAACTGAGAGGAAGTATGTGTTAAAAATTCTACACATTTCCTTATCACTGTCAGTGAGCTGACCCGAGGAACTTTTGAGTGGGCCTATCTTGTCCTGATCTTACTTCTGTATACCTGAAAGAATCCTTTTTGGGTTAGTCTTCGATTCTCTTGCAACTTTAACCTCATAATCTCTTTTTTCTTTTCTAATTCCCTTTTTTATTTCTCTCTTTAACTGAATATATCGATTCTTAATTGCCCCTCTCCTCTTTTGATTTGCCTATATATGCCTCTCTTTTGACCAATCAGATATTTTAATCTATTGTTCATCCATTTAGGATCAATTTTGTTTGATCTGATTTCCCTTTTTGGAACATAATTTGAACTGAGCAGCTAGAACTAGCCCGGGGAAAGCACATATCGGCAACCATCACCACCTACCTGACCCTTAGTCAGGTCATTCCAGTTCAGCCCACCTAAGTAATTTTTCAGTCCTATGAAATCAGCCAAGCGAAAGTCAGGGACGGAGACTAATTGCCTTTATTAGGGGAATTCCATGATATGTTAAAACTGAGTGTTTTTGTGATCACTCTCCCCAAGCTCATCATTAACCTCAAGATTATTAATTAGTGTTTCCCTACTGGCAAAAACCCAAGTCAAGGAGGTTATTTCCCCTAGTTGGCTCTGCCCACAAACTGTTTTAAAAAGCAATCCTGGATCGTATCAAGAAAGTCACCCGATTTAAAATTTTTCCTGTAAAATTGCTCCAGTCAATCTGTCTATAGTTGAAATCTCCCTTAGCACAACATTTTCGTATGTAGATGCCTTACGAATTTCGTCCCATAGAAGTTTACTGCACTCCTATCAAGATTTGGGGCCCTGTAAATCACACCCAAAATTAGTTTTTCTCGGCCCTCGAAAAGCGTAACCAAACAGATTCATTGGCTGACGCTTCTAATTTAATATCTTGTCTAACACAACAATTTAAATTGTCTCTGACATACATCGCTATCCACAACCCCCTTTCCCTGTTGACCCTGTCAGTGTGGAATAATTTATAGCCTTGTATGTGACATTCAGAGGGCACCTCTCTATCTTTCAGATTGAGCCGGGTCTCTGTTATAGCAATAATATCTATGTTTCCTGCACTTGCAATTAATCTTAGCTCATCTATCTTATTTCTAACACTCCTGCTATTAGTATAGTAAACCTTAAGGGAGCTAGCCCCTTGCTGCCCCTGCTGTCCCCCTTTGTTTGCTGACCTGTTCTATTGTCTTTTTTTATAACTTCATGCTGAATGCCTTTTTAAATTTACTGTTTCCAACCCTAGTGTGCAACCTGCTTGTTTCCCACACACACCCATACCTCTATCTTCCATCAGTTTAAAATCATAGGCATTTCACCAATGGCCTTCTCAATCGAGTCTGCAAGTGCTACCACCCCCTGCCCCAGAGAGATGTACCCCATCCCTTGCATACATATCATGTTTGCCATAAAAGTTGTTCCAGTTGTCAATGAATGGGATTGCAAGTTCCTTGCAGTATCTGTCTACCAGCAATTTACACCCAATTGCCCTAGACAACCATTCATTTCCTACTCCCCTTCTAGGCAAGATGCACATATGATTGGGTCCCTCCCTTAGACTTTAATTTAAATCTATAGCTGAAACCCGTACTTATCTAGCAGCTCTTCTCTCCTACCCTTCCCAATATCATTCCAACCCGCACTGAGACAGATAAAAGGGCTTTTTCCCATTACCTGACATGATATTATCCAGCCTGTTGACAATGTCCCCAACACACTCCAGGGAAGCACCTCTATCCTTTTCATCTTCTTATTCCTATTACAAAAAGCACGGTCAACATATCTTACCTGAGAGTCACCAACCACAAGAATGCGCCCTTTCCTTCATTAGCAGGGGCAGTAGTACCCTTACCTTCACTGGCCACTGAAGTACATTCATCCTGGAGAACAGAGAAGCGATTTCCTACCTTCAGATCTTCACTCTTAACTTTCCCTTTCTCGATGCGCCTCCCCTTACTGTGAACAACTCGCCACTTGAAGCAGGTGCTGGACTGCACCTCACTGTGGTAGCCGTTGCTACCTCCCCACCTACAGCCTCCTCACAGTGAGAGACAGACTGCACCCCACTGCTAGAAGCCTCATTCCCCACATCTCCAACCACCTCACACTCTCTCCCAGGCCCATTGAGGTGGACCTTCAGCCTCCTAATCTCCTCCTGGAGAAGCAAGACCTCCTCCTTCAACTCTCCAACCTCAGATTTTAAAACACTGCAGAAGCAAGCCATGCTTTGTAACCGTCCACGCTAATCCCCAAAGCAGCTCAGGGTCTGTGACCTCACGTGACGACTGACCACTGAACACTATAGTTTGTAATCTCAATGTCTCATGCTGCTTTTATTCACCTATAGTTTGTGATCTCACTGTCTCATGTCAGTTATATTAACCTGTAGTTTGTCATCTCACCGTCACATGCCAGTTATGTTCACCTGTAGTTCGTGATCTCACTGTCTCCTGCCTGATATGTTCACCTGCAGTTTGTGATCTCACTGTCTCATGCCAGTTTTGTTCACCTATAGTTTGTGATCTCACTGTCTCATGCCAGTTATGTTCATAAATAGTTTGTGATCTCACTGTCTTATGCCGGTTATGTTCACCTGTAGTTTGTGGTCTCAAGGTCTCATGCAGGTTATGTTCACCTGTAGCTTGTTATCTCAATGGCTCATGCCAATTATGTTCACCTGTAGTTTGTGATCTCACTGTCTCATCCTGGTTATGTTCACCTGTAGTTTGTGATCTCTCTGTCTCATGCTGGTTATGTTCACTTGTAGTTTGTGATCTCACTTTGTCATTCCATTTATGTTTACCTGTAGTTTGTGATCTCACTGTCTCATTCTAGTTATGTTCACCTGCAGTTTGTGATCTCACTGTCTCAAGCCGGTTATGTTCACCTGCAGTTTGTTATCTCACTGTCTCATGCCGGTTTTGTTCACCTGTAGTTTGTTATCTCACTGTCTCATGCTGGTTATATTCACCTGTAGTTTGTGATCTCACTGTCTCATGTCAGTTATATTCACCTATAGTTTGTCATCACACCATCTCATGCCAGTTATGTTCACCTGTAGTTTGTGATCTCACTGTCTCCTGCCAGTTATGTTCACCTGCAGTTTGTGATCTCACTGTCTCATGCCAGTTATGTTCACCTGCAGTTTGTGATCTCACTGTCTCATGCCAGTTACGTTCCACCTGCAGTTTGAGATCTCACTCTCTCATGCTGGTTATGTTCACCTGTAGTTTGTGATCTCAATGTCTCATGCCAGTTATGTTCACCAGTAGTTTGTGATCTCATTGTCTCATGCCTGCTATGTTCACCTGAAGTTTGTGATCTCACTGCCTCATACCAGTTATGTTCAACATTAGTTTGTGATCTCAATGTCTCATGCTGGTTATGTTCACCTGTAGTTTGTAATCTCACTGTCTCATGCCAGTTATGTACACCTGTAGTTTGTGATCTCACTGTCTCATGCCAGTTATGCTCACGTGTAGTTTGTGATCTCACTGTCTCATGCCCGTTGCGTTCACCTGTAGTTTGCAATCTCACTGCGACATGCCAATTATGTTCACCTGTAGTTTGTGATCTCATAATCTCGTGTCGGTAATGCTCACCTGTTGTTTGTGGTCTCACTGTCTCATGCAGTTTATGGTTCACCAGTAGTTTTTGAACTCATTCTCACATGCCTGTTATGTTCACCTGCACTTTGTGATCTCACTGTCTCATGCCAGTTTTGTTCACGTGTAGTTTGTGATCTCACTGTCTCATGCCTATTATGTTCAACTGCTGTTTGTGATCTCACTGTCTGATACCAGTTATGTTCACCTGTAGTTTGTGAAGTCAGTGTCTCATGCTGGTTATGTTCACCTGTAGTTTGTGATCTCACTGTCTCATGCCAGTTATGTTCACCCGTTGTTTGTGATCTCGCTGTCTCATGTTCGTGATGTTCACCTGTTGTTTGTGATCTCACTGCCTCATGCCAGTTATGTTCACCTGCAGTTTGTGATCTCAATGTCTCATGCCAGTTATGTTCACCTGTAGTTTGTAATCTCACTGTCTTATGCCAGTTGTGATCACCTGTAGTTTGTGATCTCACTGTCTCATGCCAGTTATGTTCACATGTAGTTTGTAATCTCACTGTCTCATGCTGGTTATATTCAACTGTAGTTTGTGATCTCACTGTCTCATGTCAGTTATGTTCACCTGTAGTTTGTGATCTGAATGTCTCCTTCCGGTTATGCTTACCTGCAGTTTGTGATCTCACTGTCTCATGCCAGTTTTGTTCACCTACAGTTTGTGATCTCACTGTCTCATGCCGGTTATGTTCACCTGTAGCCTTTGGTCTCTCTCTCTCATGCTGTTATGTTCACAAATAGTTTGTGATCTCACTGTCTCATGCCAGTTATGTTCACCTGCAGTTTGTGGTCTCAAGGCCTTATGCCAGTTATGGTCACCTGTAGCTTGTGATCTCACTGTCTCATGCCAGTTATGCTCACCTGTAGTTTGTGATCTCACATTCTCATGCCAGTAATGCTCACCTGTTGTTTGTGATCTCTCTGTATCATGCCAATTATGTTCACCTATAGTTTTTGAGCTCACACTCTCATGCCTGTTATCTTCACCTGTAGTTTGTGATCTCACTGTCTCATGCCAGTTATGTTCGCCTGTAGTTTGTGATCTCACTGTCTAATGCCAGTTATGTTCGCCTGTAGTTCGTAATCTCACTGTCTCATACCTGTTATGTTCACCTGTAGATTGTGATATCACTGTCTCATGCCGGGTATGTTCATCTCTAGTTTGTGATCTCACTGTATCATGCCAGTTATGTTGAACTGGAGTTTGCGATCTCACTGTCTCATGCCTGTTATGTTCACCTGTACTTTGTGATATCACTGTCTCATGCCGGTTTTGTTTATGTGAAGTTTGTGATCTCACTGTCTCATGCCTGTTATGTTCAATTGCAGTTTGTGATCTCACTGTCTCATACCAGTTATGTTCACCTGTAGTTTGTGAAGTCACTGTCTCATGCTGGTTATGTTCACCTGTAGTTTGAGATCTTACTGTCTCATGCCAGTTATGTTCACACATAGTTTGTGATCTCACTGCCTCATGCTCGTTTTGTTCACCTGTAGTTTGTGATCTCACTGTCTCATGCCGGTTATGTTCATCTGTAGGTTGTGATCTCACTGTATCATGCCAGTTATGTTCACCCATAGTATACGATCTCACTGTCTCATGCCAGTTTTGTTCACCTGTAGTTTGTAATCTTATTGTCTCATGCCGGTTATGTTAACCAGCAGTTAGTGATCTCACTGTCTCATGCCAGTAATGTTCACCTTTAGTTTGTGATCTCAATGTCTCATGCTGGTTATGTTCACCTGTAGTTTTTGTTCTCACTGTCTCATGGCAGTTATCTACTCCCGTAGTTTGTGATCTCTCTATCTCATGCAGTTTATGTTCACCTGTAGATTGTGATCTCACTGTCTCATGCTGGTTATGTTCACCTGTAGTTTGTGATCTCATTGTCTCATGCCAGTTATGTTCACTTGTACTTTTTGATCTCATTGTCTCATGCTGGATATGTTCACCTGTACTTTGTGATCTCACTGTCTCAAGCTGGTTATATTAACCTGAAGTTTGAGATCTCACTGTCTCATGCAAATTTTGTTCACCTGTAGCTAGTTATCTCACTTTCTCATGCTAGTTATGTTCATCTGTAGTTTGTGATCTCTCTGTCTCATGCTAGTAATCTTACCTGTAGTTTGTGATCTCACTGTCTCATGCTGGTTATATTCACCTATAGTTTGTGATCTCACTGTCTCATGCCAATTTTGTTCACCTGTAGTTTGTTATCTCACTGTCTCGTGCAAGTATGTTCACCAGTAGTTTGTGATCTCACTGTCTCATGTCGGTTATGTTCACCTGTAGTTTGTGATCTCACTGTCTCATGCCAGGTGCGTTCACCTGTGCTTTGTAATCTCACTGTGTCATTCCAATTATGTTCACCTGTAGTTTGTGATCTCACATTCTAATGCCGCTTACACTCACCTGTTCTTTGTAATCTCATTTTCTCATGCCAGCAATGTACACCTAAAGTTTTTGAACTCACTGTCTCATGCCTTTTACTTTCACCTGTAGTTTGTGATCTCACTGTCTCATGTCGGTTTTGTTAACTTGTAGTTTGTGATCTCACTCTCTCATTCCCGATATGTTCACCTGCAGTTTGTGATCTCACTTTCTCATGCCAGTTATGTTCACCTGTAGTTTGTGATCTCACTGTCTCCTGCTGGTTATGTTCACCTGTAGTTTGTAATCACACTGTCTCATGAAACTTATGTTCATCTATAGATTTTGATCTCATTGTCTCATGTTGATTATGTTCATCTGTAGTTTGTGATCTCACTGCCTCATGCCAGTTATGTTCACCTATAGTTTATGACCTCACTGTCTCAAGCTAGTTATGATCACCTGTAGTTTGTGATCTCACTTTCTCAAGCCAGTTATGTTCCCATGTAGTTTGTAATCTCACTGTCTCATGCCAGTTATGTTCACCTGTAGTTTGTGATCTCATTGTCTCAAGCCATTTATGATCACCTGTAGTTTGTAATCTCACCGTCTCATGCAAGTTATGTTCTCCTGTAGTTTGTGATCTCACTGGTTCATGCTGGTTATGTTCACCTGTAGTTTTAGATCTCACTGTCTCATGTAAGTTATGTTCAACTGTAGTTTGTGATCTCTCTGTCTTCCATCAGTTATATTCACCTGTAGTTTGAGATCTCAACGTCAAATGCCAGTTATGTTCACCTGTAGCTTGTGATCTCACTGACTAGTTCCAGTTATGTTCACCTGCAGTTTGTGATCTCACTGTCTCATGCCAGTTTTCTTCACATGTAGTTTATGATTTCTTTGTCTCATGCTGGTTATGTTCACCTGTCCCTTTTTTGTTTCACGCCCTCATCCCCCAGTTATATACCCCCGTTTTTTTTGTGATCACCCCGTCTCAACTGGTTATATTAACCGAACTTTGGGTTTTCTCACTTTTCTCTTTGCGAATTTTGTTCACCTGTAGATTTTTTCTCTTTTTTCTCATGCTAGTTATGTTAATGTAGTTGTGATCTCTCTGTCTCATCCCCTAACTCACCTTGGGTTTGTGATTCACTGTTTTTGGCGGTTTTAAATTTAAACCTGTATTTTTGTGATCTCACTGTCCCCAAGCCAATTTTGTTCACCGTGTTTGTTATATCACTGTTTTATGAATTTTAATGTTCACCAGTTTTTTTCTCATCTCACTGTCTAATGTGGGTTTAAATTTTCCCACCTTATTTTGTAAATCTCACTTTTCCCAGGGCCATTGAATTCCCCACCTGTATTTTTGTAATCCCCCTGTGTCTTTCCCAAATTTAAATGTTCACCTGTAGTTTGTAAAACTCACATTCTCATGGGGTTTTACGCAAACTGTAGTTTTAAATCTCATTCTTCATGCAAGCTATGTTCACCTGAAGTTTTTGGACTCACGGTCTCATGTTTTTTCTTTCACCTGTGTTTGTGACCTCATTTCCCTTTTTCCCCTTTTTATATTCAACTGCAGTTTTTTTGTTCTCACTTTCTAAATGCCAGTTATGTTCACATGTATTTTTGGGGGAATCTCACTGTTTTCATGCCACTTATGTTCCCCCGTATTTTTAATCTCACAGTCTCATCCCAAACTTTTTTTCACCTGAAATTTTTTGGTTTAGCCGGGTCTCATGCGGGTTTTATGTTAAACCTGTAGTTTGGATCTCACTGCTCTTGCCAGTTATATTCACCTGTATTTTTTGTGATCTCACTGTTTTCATGCCAGTAATGATCCCCTTAGTTTGGTGATTTCATTTTTCTCATGCCGGGTTAAATGTTCACCTGAAAGCTTGTGATCTCACTGCCCTCATGCGGTTATCTTCACCTGTGGTTTGTAACTCACTGCCCTTGGTTTTTTTAAGTTTTGTTTTTAAAATTTGTAGTTTTGTGATCTCACTGCCCCAATGCTGGTTATTTCACCTGTAGTTTGTAATCTCACGTTTTAAAGCCATTTATGTTCCCTAAAAATTTTTGGGGTTATCACGGGTCTCATCGGGTTTTAATCTTCACGTGTAGTTTGTGATCTCACTGCCTCATGCCAGTTAGTTCCCTGGGGTTTTTTGATCTCACTGTCTCATGCCGTAATGATCTCCGTATTTTTTGGGATTTCACTTTCCCCCATGCCATTTTTGTTCACCTGTACTTGGGGATCTCACTGTCCCCATGCGGTTATTTTCCCCTGTTGTTTGTAATTTTCCACTGTCTCAGAAAACTTATGTTAAACGTGTTGGATCTCCCATAAAAATTGCCAGTTATTTTTCACCTGTAGCTTGTCTTTCTCACTGACTCCTGCCCGATTATGTTCACCTGCATTTTGGTGTTTTTCCCTTGTCTCTTCCCCAGTTTTTTACCTGAAACCCTTGTACCCTCATAACTCATGCTGGTTATATTTACCTGTAGTTTGCAATCTTTTCCCCCCTCATGCTGGTTATGTTCACCTGTGGGTTGTAAACTCACTGCCCTCCTCCAATTTATGTTACCTGTAGTTTGTGATCCATGTTCATAACAGACGTTACCCTTATTTGTGACCTCAGTGTTGATGTGGTTATTTTCGCTTGTAGTTTGTGATCTAACTCCCCTGCCTTTATCACACCGTTTTTTGATCTCACTTTTAAGCCAGTTATTTCACCGTATTTGTGACTCACTGTCCTTAACATTTTTACTTTACCCTTTTTTTGTGACCTCATGTCGATGTGGTTTTTTTGTTGTAGTTTGTGATCTAACTCCCTATGCCAGTTGTGCACACCTTAGTTTTGTTTCCCTGTGTCATGCCGGGTTTGGGTTCCCTATTTTTGTGTCTTTTTGTTTCAGCATTATGTTCATCTGTGTTTGTGACTCATGTATCATGGGGGTTATGTTCAATTGTAGGGTGATTCAATTCTCTGCCATTTTGCTCACCTAAGTTTGTGATCTCACTGTCTTATGCCGTTGCGTTCCCTGTAGTTTGAAATTCCTGTGACCCAAAATTATTTTCCCTTATTTTGACCCGTATTCTCATGCGGTTTGTCCCTGTTTTTGTGTCTCACTGTTCAGCCCAGTTGTTTCCCTTAGTTTTTGAATCACTTTATCCTGTTATATTCACCTGTCTTTGTGAATCACTGTCTTATGCCGGTTTTGTTACATGCAGTTGGTGATCTCACGTCTCATGCCTTTATGCGAACGCGTCTGGTTACTTTCCCCTACCAGTTTGTTCACCGTAGTTTGGACCTCACTGTCTCACCCGGGTTTTTTTCCCCTGCAGTTTGTGATTACTGCCATGCTGTTTTTCACATTAGTTTGGTTTCCCACTGCTCCTCCCCGGTTAGTTCAATTGTATTTTTTTGATCTCACTGCTCATGCCATTTTTGTTCACCGCAGTTGTGACCCACGCTCAAAGCAGTTATGTTCCCTATGTTTGTGTTCTCACTTTCAGCTGGTTTTTGTCCCGTTTTTTTGTGATGTCACTGTCTCAATCAGTTTTTTACCTGTAGTTTTTGATTCATGCCCATGTTGGTATTTCACCGTAGTTTGTGTCTCATTGTCTCAGCCAGTTATCTTAAACCCATAGTATATATCTCATTGTCCGCCAGTTTTGTTCCCCTGGTTTGTGATCTTATTGTCTATGGGTTTTTTAACCACATTTGTGATCTCCTGTCTCATGCCAGAAATGTTCACCCTTATTTTGTGTTTCCCAATGTCTCATGGGTTAGTTCCCTTTTTGTTTTTTTTTTTCACTGTTCAGCCAGTTTGTACTCCCTTTTTTGTGATCTCTTTACTCTGCAGTTTTTTTTCCCCCGTGATTGTGATTCAGTCCATGCGGTTTTGTTCACCTGTGTTTGTATCTATTGTCTCGGCCAGTTATTTCTTTGTATTTTTTTGACCATTGCCCCTCGGGGGATATGTTCACCTGTATTTTGTGTTTACTGTATCAAGCTGGTTATATTAAATGAAATTTTAATCTCCTGTCTCATGCAAATTTTGTTCACCTTTAACAATTTATCTCATTTTCTGTAGTTATGTTCCCTGTAGTTTGTGATCCCCCGTCTCAGTTAACTCCCCTGTAGTTTGATCTCACTGTCTCATGCTGGTTAGTTCACCTATGTTTGTGATCTCACGTCCTCCCAATTTTGTTCCCTGTGTTTTTTATTCCTGCCCCTGTGCTAGTATTTTCACCAGTGTTTGAAAATTCACTGTCTATGTCATTATTTTCCCTGTACTTTGTGATCTCCTGCTATGCCAGTTGCGTTCACCTGTGCTTTGAAATTCACTGTGCTTCCAAATTAGGGTCAACTGTGTCGTGATTCACTTTCTAATCCCACTTACCTCACCTGTGTTTGTAATCTTTTTTTCTATGCCAGCAATGTACACCAAAAGTTTTTAAACTCACGCTCATCCCTTTTTACGTTCCCTGTAGTTTGTGACTCATGTCTATGTCGGTTTTTTTAATTGTAGTTTGTGTCTCACTATCTCATTCCGTATGTTCACCTGCTTTGTGATCCCATTTCTCACCCTTTTTTTTTCACCTTAGTTTTTGCTCACTGTTCTCTGGTTAGTTCACCTGTAGTTTGAAATACACTTTTCCCAAAAAATTTGTTTTTTATGTTTTGTCTATGTTCTGTTATTATGTTCATCTGTAGTTTGTGATCTCCTGCCTCAGCCTTTTATGTTACCTTATTTTGTGACCTCACGTCTCAAGCTATTATGATACTGTAGTTTGTGATCTCACTTTTCAAGCCTTTTGTTCCCCATGTAGTTTGTAATCTCACTGTCTCATGCCAGTTATGTTCACCTGTAGTTTGTGATCTCATTGTCTCAAGCCAGTTATGATCACCTGTAGTTTGTAATCTCACTGTCTCATGCAAGTTATGTTCTCCTGTAGTTTGTGATCTCACTGTTTCATGCTGGTTATGTTCACCTGTAGTTTGAGATCTCACTGTCTCATGTAAGTTATGTTCAACTGTAGTTTGTGATATCACTGTCTCATGCCAGTTATGATCCCCTGAACGTTGTGATCCCACTGTCTCATGCTGGTTATATTCACCTATAGTTTGTGATCTCTCTGTCTTACATTAGTTATATTCACCTGTAGTTTGTGATCTCAACGTCAAATGCCAGTTATGTTCACCTGTAGCTTGTGATCTCACTGACTAGTGCCAGTTATGTTCACCTGCAGTTTGTGATCTCACTGTCTCATGCCAGTTTTGTTCACATGTAGTTTATGATTTCTTTGTCTCATGCTGGTTATGTTCACCTGTACTTTGTGTTCTCACTGTCTCATGCCAGTTATATACACCAGTAGTTTGTGATCACACTGTCTCAAGCTGGTTATATTAACCTGAAATTTGTGATCTCACTGTCTCATGCGAATTTTGCTCACCTGTAGTTTGTGATCTCTCTGTCTCATGCCAGTAATCTCACCTGTAGTTTGTGATCTCACTGTCTATTGCTGGTTAAATTAACCTGTAGTTTGTGATCTCACTGTCGCATGCCAATTTTGTTCACCTGTAGTTTGTTATATCACTGTCTCATGCAAGTTATGTTCACCAGTAGTTTCTGATCTCACTGTCTCATGTAGGTTATGTTCACCTGTACTTTGTAATCTTACTGTGTCATTCCAATTATGTTCACCTGTAGTTTGTGAACTCATATTCTCATGCGGCGTACGCTAAACTGTAGCTTGTAATCTCATTGTCTCATGCAAGCTATGTTCACCTGAAGTTTTTGGACTCACTGTCTCATGCCTTTTACTTTCACCTGTAGTTTGTGACCTCACTGTCTCTTTCCCATTATATTCAACTGCAGTTTGTGATCTCACTTTCTCATGCCAGTTATGTTCACATGTAGTTTGTGATCTCACTGTCTCATGCCACTTATGTTCACCTGTAGTTTGTAATCTCACAGTCTCATGCCACTTATGTTCACCTGTAATTTTTGATATCACTGTCTCATGCTGGTTATGTTCACCTGTAGTTTGTGATCTCACTGCCTCATGGCAGTTATATTCACCTGTAGTTTGTGATCTCACTGTCTCATGCCAGTAATGATCACCTGTAGTTTGTGATTTCACTTTCTCATGCCAGTTATGTTCACCTGTAGCTTGTGATCTCACTGTCTCATGCTGGTTATCTTCACCTGTGGTTTGTAATCTCACTGTCTCATGTAAGTTATGTTTAACTGTAGTTTGTGATATCACTGTCTCATACAAGTTATGATCACCTGTAATTTGTTATTCACTGTTCCAATGCTGGTTATTTTCACCTGTAGTTTGTAATCTCACTGTCTAATGCCACTTATGTTCACCTGTAATTTTTGGTATCACTGTCTCATGCTGGTTATCTTCACCTGTAGTTTGTGATCTCACTGCCTCATGCCAGTTATGTTCACCTGTAGTTTTTGATTCTACTGTTCAATGCACCAGTAATGATCTCCTGTAGTTTGTGATTCACTTTCTCATTCAGTTATGTTCACTGTGGCTGTGATCTCACTGTCATCAGGCTGATATGTTACCTTCCTTGTGGATTGTAATCTCACTGTCTCATGTTAACTTTTGTTCAAACTGTAGTTTGTGATCTCACCATCAAATGCCAGTTATGTTCACCTGTAGTTGTGATTCAAATGACTCCTGCCGGTTATGTTCACCACTGCGTTTGTGATCTGATGTCTCTTGCCAGTTTTGTTCACCTGTAACTTGTGATCTCACTTCTCATGCTGGTAGTATTGCCTTGGTAGTTTGCATTCTCTCTGTCTCATGTGGGTTTATGTTCACATGTAGGTTGTGATCTCACGGTCTCTCTCCAATTATGTTCACTGTAGTTTTTTGATCTCATTGTCTAATGCCAGTTATGTTTCACCTGTGTTCTGTGATCTCACTGGTACTCATAACAGTTACGTTCTCACCCTTAGGTGTGGGACCTCAGTGTTGATGCTGGTTATTTTCGCTTGGTAGTTTGTGATCTAACTCACCTCAATGCCAGTTATACTCACCTGTAGTTTTCTGAGTCACTGGTCATTGCCGGTTATGTTACTATTGTTTAAGATCTAACTGTCTTATGCTGTTATGTTCTCCTATAGTTTGTGTCTCATTGTCTTATTGCAATTATGTTCACCTGAGTTGTGATCACACTGTCTCATGCCAGTTGTGTTCATCTGTAGTTTGTGTTTTCACAGTATCATGCTGTTATGTTTCAATTGTATTGTGTGATTCACTGTCTCATGCTGTTTTGCTCCTGTAGTGTGTGACTCATCGTCTTATGCCTGTTGCGTGCATCTGTAGTTGTAATCTCACTGTTGTCATCCCAATTAGTTCACCTGTAGTTTGTGATCTCGTATTCTCATGCCGGTTATGATCACCTGTTGTTTGTGATCTCACTGTCTCAGGCCAGTTTGTTCACCTGTAGTTTTTGAATCTCACTATTCTCATGCCTGGTATATTCACCTGTACTTTGTGATCATCACTGTCTTATGGCCGGTTTGTTTCACATGCAGGTTGGTGATCTCACTGTCGTGTGCTGTTATGCTGAACTGCAGTCTGTTGATCTCAAAGTCTCTTACCAGTTAGTTTCACACTGTAGTTTGTGATCTTCATGTCTCATGCCTGTTATGTTCACATTGCAGTTTGTGATCTCACTGTCTCCTGCCGGCTATCGTTCTAATGTATTTTTGTGTTCTCATGTCTCATGCCACTTGTGTTCACCTGCAGTTTGTGTTCTCATGTTCTCAAAGCAGTTATCGTCTCCATAGTTTGTGTTCTCACTGTCTCATGCTGGTTTTTGTCGCCGTTAGTTTGTGATGTCATGTATTCATATCAGGTATGTTTCACCTTTAGTTTTGATTTCACTGTCTCATGTTGGTTATGTTCACGGTAGTTTGTGATATCTTTGTTTCATGCCAGTTATGTTCACCCATTGTTTACATCTCACTGTCTCATGCCAGTTTGTTCTCCTGTAGTTTGTGATCTTATTGTCTCCATGCCTGTTATGTTCACCACTGTAGTTTTTGTTTCTACTGTCTCATGCCTGTTATCTACTCCCGTGTTTGTGGACTCTCTATTCATGCAGTTTATGTTCACCTGGAGATTGTGATCTCACTGTCTCATGTGGTTATGTTCACCTGTAGTTGGTGTCTCATTGCTCACATGCCAGTTATGTTCACTTGTACTTTTTGATCTCATTGTCTCATGCTGGATATGTTCACCTGTTACTTTGTGATCTCACTGTCTCAAGCTGGTTTATTACTTGAGTTTGCAGTCTCACTGTTATGCAAATTTTGTTCACTTGTAGCTTGTTATTCACTTTCTCATGGCTAGTTATGTTCATCTGTAGTTTTGTATCTCTCTGTCTCTGCTAGTAATCTATACCTGTTGTTTGTGATCTCACTGTCTCATGCTGGTTATGTTCACTAATTAGTTTGTGATCTCACTGTCTATGGCCAATTTTGTTCACCTGTAGTTTGTTTCTCTCTGTCTCGTGCAAGTATAAGTTCACCAGTAGTTTGTTGATCTCACTGTTCATGTCGGTTTGTTCACCTGTAGTTTGTGATCTCACTGGGTCTCATGCCTGTTGCGTTACCTGTGCTTTGTAATCTCATCTGTGTCTTTCAAATTATGTTCACCTGTAGTTTGTGATCTCTCTTCTAATTGGTCCGCTTACATTCACCTGTTCATTGTATTCTCATTTTCTCTTTGCCAGCCAATGTACACCTTAAAGTTGTTTGAACTCACTGTTCTCATGCTTTTACTTTCACCTGTAGTTGTGATCTCACTGTCTCTTGTCGGTTTTGTTAACTTGTAGTTTGTATTCTCACTCTCTCATTCCGATTGGTTCACCTGCAGTTTGTGATCTCCACTTTCTCATGCCAGTTATGTTACACCGTAGTTTGTGTTTACTCACTCTGTCTCCTGCTGGTTATGTTCACTGTAGTTTGTAATCACACTGTCTCATGAACTTTATGTTCATCTATAGATTTTGATCTCAATTGTCTCATGTTGTTTTGTTCATCTGTAGTTTGTGATCTCATTGCCTTCATGCCAGTTAGGTTAACCTGTAGTTGATGACCTCACTGTCTCAAGCTAGTTATGATCACCTGTAGTTTGTGTTCTCACTTTTATCAAGCCAGTTATGTTCCCATGTAGTTTGTAATCTCACTGTCTATGCCAGTATGTTCACCTGTAGTTTGTGATCTCATTGTCTCAAGCCAGTTTATGATCCCATGTAGTTTGTAATCTCTCCGTCTCATGCAAGTTTGTTCTCTGTTAGTTTGATTTCTCACTGGTTCATGCTGGTTATGTTCTCCTGTTGGTTTTAGATCTCACTGTTCATGTCAAGTTATGTTCAACTGTAGTTTGTGATATCACTGTCTCATGCCAGTTATGATCCCCGAACGTTGGGTGGATCCTACTGTCTCATGTGGTTCTATTCACCTATAGTTTGTGATCTCTCTGTCTTCCATCAGTTATATTCTCCTTTAGTTTGTGATCTCAACGTCAAATGCCAGTTATGTTCACCTGTAGCTTGTTGATCTCACTGACTTTAGTGCCTGTTATGTTCACTGAGTTTGTGATCTCACTGTCTCATGCCAGTTTGTTCACCATGTAGTTTTATGTATCTTCTTTGTTCTCCTGCTGTTATGTTCCACCTGTACTTTGTGTTCCTCACAGTTATTGCCAGTTTAATACCCCGTAGTTTGAGATCACACTGTCTCAAGTGGTTATTTTAACCTGAACTTTTGATCTCCTGTCTCATGCGATTTTGTTCACCTGTAGATTGTTATCTCACTTTCTTCATGCTAGTTATGTGCACCTGTAGTTTTGTGTATCTCTCTGTCTCATGCCGTAATCTACTCGTAGTTTGTGATCTCACTGTCCTATTGCTGGTTAAATTAACTTGTAGTTTCTGATCTCACAGTCACAATGCCAATTTGTTCACTGAAGTTTGTTATATCAACTGTTCTCATGCAAGTTATGTTCACAAGTAGTTTCTGATCTCACTGTCTCATGTAGGTTATGTTCACCTGTACTTTGTGATCTCACAGTCCAATGCCAGTTGCATTCACCTGTACTTTGTAATCTCACTGTGTCATTCCAATTATGTTCACCTGTAGTTTGTGAACTCACATTCTCATGCGGCTTACGCTAAACTGTAGTTTGTAATCTCATTGTCTCATGCAAGCTATGTTCACCTGAAGTTTTTGGACTCACTGTCTCATGCCTTTTACGTTCACCTGTAGTTTGTGACCTCACTGTCTCTTTCCCGTTATGTTCACCTGCGTTGTGATCTCACTTTCTCTGCCAGTTATGTTCACATGTTAGTAGGTTTGTGAAATCTCACTGTCTCATGCCTCTTATGTTCACATGTAGTTTGTAATCTCACAGTCTCATGCCACTTATGTTCACCTGTAATTTTTTATATCACTGTCTCATGCTGGTTATGTTCTCTGTAATTTGTGATCTCCACTGGCCTTCATGCCAGTTATATTCACCTGTAGTTTGTGTCTCATGGTGTCATGGCCGTAATGATCACCTGTAGTTTGGATTTCACTTTTCTCATTGCCAGTTATGTTTCACTGATGCTTGTGAATTCACTGTCTCATGTGGTTATCTTACCTGTGGTTTGTTATCTCACTGTCTCATGGAAGATTATGGTGTTAACTGTTAGTTTTGATATCACTGTCTCATACAAGTTATGATCACCTGTTATTTGTGATCTCACTGTCTCATGCTGGTTATATTAACCTGTAGTTTGTGATATCTCTGTCTCACGTCAGTTATATTTACCTGTAGTTTGTGATCTCACCATCAAATGCCAGTTATGTTCACCTGTAGCTTGTGATCTCACTGACTCCTGCCGGTTATGTTCACCTGCAGTTTGTGATCTTTCTGTCTTTGCCAGTTATGTTCACTGTAGCTTGTTGATTTTCACTATCTCATGCTGGTTATAGTACCTGTAGTTTGCTAATTCTCTCTTGTCTCATGCTGGTTATGTTCACCTGTAGGTTGTGATCTCATTGTCTCATGCCAGTTATGTTCACCTGTAGTTTGTGATCTCACTGTCTCAACAGTTACCTTCACCCTTAGTTTGTGACATCAGTGTCTGATGCTGGTTATTTTCGCTTGTTGTTTGTGATCTAACTCCCTCATGCCAGTTATGCACACCTGTAGTTTGTGATCTCACTGTGTCATGCCGGTTATGTTCACCTGTAGTTCGCATCGCTATTGGGCCGTGCGGACGTGCTGCGCAGTAGCTCCTGATTGAGTTGGCTTTTGCGCAGTGTTGACGTTGTACTTGGCTCTGTGAAGACCTGTTTGCGCGCTCTCTAGAATTGAAGCAAGATGCCCTCCATCGAGCAACTTTACCAACAGCTTAAGGAAGAATTGAGGTTGGCGAATATGGAAATTCGGCGACTGACGAGGAAAACAAGATGATTCGTAGCAGTACTCCTGTTTTGATGTCCTCAGGTCTAGAAGGGAAAAATGGTCAGTGGCTGTGACAGAGGGAAAGAACGTTGACGATCAAGAAGATGATTGGAAAAAGGTAGAGTAAACGATGAAGAAGAAAGAGAACTGCCGTGGAAAACTGTTGTGGTAACATCCAAGACATTCTCAGTTGCTACCGACGAATGTGATTCGACTACTGGGAACGAGACGACGAAAGTCATTAAGGTAGGTAAGAATATTGTTGTTGTTGGGGATAGCCAAGTTAGGTATATGGTTTAGGGGCGTTCTGCTTGAAGGACAAGGAGTAGGAGACAGTGAGTTTGCTTTTCCTGGGGCTGGGATGGAGGGATATTGTTAGCCGTCTGTCTGGAGACATCATGAAAGGTAATGGGGGAGCAATCCTTATTATCTGTCTCAGTGTGGATTGGCCAACGATGTTGGCAGACGTAGGAGTGAGGACATGATTAGCAGGTAAGGTCAGAATAGAAATAATTAGGAAGTAAGAGGTGGGAGGAACCTTCATATGTGGTAGTATTTTGCCTAGGTGGGGAGTTGGAAATGAATGGTTGTCCAGGGCAATTGGTGTCCCATTGCTGCTGGACATATACTGTAAGGAAATTGCAGTAACATTCATTGACAACTGGGACCTCTTTATGGCAGAAAGACCATTGGTTTGTTGGGATGGGGTTCACTTATCTAGGTGTGGGGTGGGGAGCACTCGGCAAACTGCAGGAGGGAGCAGTTAGGACTTTAAATAGGAATAGTTAGTGGTATGGTTTTGGCAGGAAAGCTAGTGAAGGTCCCTGTTTAGTAATATTACGTGTTCTAGGGGAACTAGTAATAATATAGAACGAGATAGATATTGAAAAAAGCCAGGGACCTTGGGTGTAAGGACAGTAATTGTTTAGTAGAATAATAGAATGAGGCAGGAAGGGGTAAAGAGAAAGGAGTGTCTTTCATTGTTTTATTATGTATTGCCCGTGTGCTAGGAATAAGTGGACGAGTTGAGATTAGTTTGCTAGTGTGGTTAACATTGATTGCTATTGCCTTAAATGAGACGTGGTTTAATTCAAAAAGTCGGGACATGCCTTGCGGACTGTCCATATCAGGGTTTAAATTGTTCAAGCAGATAGAAGTATTGGGAGGGGGGGTGGGGTTGGCATTGTGTGTCCTGTGATCGCTTGAACTGTTGCATAAAATGGGTATTAAGTCTGAAGTAACCTCATACTGGTCCTGTTTGGATAGACATAGAATTTTCAGAGGGGCATGAAAAACTGATTTAGGAGTGATATACCGTCCCCCAAATTAGATAGGGACCAAGGGAAACTACTTGGGAGAAATGTTAAGGACCACAAGGCACGATGATGTATTAATTCTAGGAGACTTTAACTTTAGTCATGTGATTGGAATTTCTTGACTGGAGATTTTAGAATCCATACGACTTCTTAGAAGTATTTAAGGATTGTTTTTTGAAGCAGTTTGTGACAGAACCTACAAGGGGGAATAACTGCTTGACTTAGTTTGGCAAACAATGATTCCCTTGTTAAAATTTAGAAATTTCAGAGAACTGGGTGCTAGCGACCACAAATCAATTACATTTTTGCATTGAATTGGACGTACGTTAGTAACTCGATATACTAAGTAACAGTCCCAGATTGTCGCTTGCAGATTACGATGGGCTTAGAGAACGCTTATCATCTGTTGACTGGGGGGGTCCGAATAGAGCGTTCAATATGACAGTTTTCTGACACTATACTTGCTGCTCAAAGAGCGGTTTATCCCCATATAAAGAAATTAGACCAAATAGGAACTGGGACCCATAATGGATGATAATAGGCTAAATATCATACTAGGGCAAAGAAAGGAATTTATAGGCGTATCAAGAGAGGTGAGGGTCATCTTATGTAATAGTATATTTGACATTAAGAGGGACATTAAAAAGGGGATAAGAAAAGCTAAAAGGGACTATGAAATTTAAAGTAGTAGGGATTCTAAAACTAAAAAAAAAACCCCCAAAAAGTTTTTTCCAGGTCTATAGGAACAAAAAAAAAGTTGAAGTTAAGATAGGCCCCTTAAAAATTAACTTATGGGCACTTACTGACAAAGAGAATGAAATGTGCGTGATTTTAAATAATTATTTTTCTTCTCAGTTTTTACACAGGAAGACACTAACATTATTCCAGTAATTAATTTTTACTGTGAGGCTAGAAGAAGATAATTATGTAACTCACAGTCACTAGTGGATGATTGTGAGGCAGATTAGACAGACTGAAGCAAATAAGTCGCCAGGTCCTGAGAGGTTTTTTTCAAGGGTTCTTAAAGGAATGCAAAATGGAAACTCTGTGAACCATTATTAACTAATATTTTTAATTTATTCTCTTTCAAACAGGTGTAGGTGTCTTGATAATGTGGAAGATGGCTAATGATCTCCTATTTTTAAAAAACAGGGGACAAATGTCGTTACCGTCAAATTACCGCCCAATAAGCCTTGGACTCAATTGTAGGCAAATTACTAGAGTCAAATAGCTGAGATTATAAGAAGCCATCTCGATTAAAGATAGCTTGATTAATGTACGCAGCATGGATTCACAAGAGGCCGTCTTGTCTAACTAATTTATTTAACTTTCATTCAGTAAAGCTTTTGAGGCTGTTGACCACTAATAAAGAATTTTGATATTTATTTTACTTAGATTTAGTATGCTTTGATAGAGTTCGCACCATAGACTGTTAAAAAGAAAGTGGCAGCTCATGGCATTGGGGGAAAAAGTTGCTCTCGTGGATCGAGTCAAGGCTCACTGACAGGAAGGGAGAGTGTCCGCCTCATAAATGGGTTAAATCCGGTGGGGATCTGTAACAGTGGCGTTCCACAGGGATCAGTCTTGGGCCTTTTTTTTTTTATAATATATATAAATGATCTTGTGGGGGAATTCTATGTATGAGCAAATTCGCCGATGACCAAAGATGGGTGGAAAATTTTGTTCAAACTGATGTTAGGGAACTTCAGGGGGATTTAAAAAAAACTCTATCTTGGCAGAAAGTGGCGATGCATTAAATGTAGATAAATGAAAGGTTTGGGGCTTGGGAGTGCCCAAAACACTAGTACTTAAAATTAAATGATGTAAACTTAGCATACAGATTGCAAAAAGGGACTTGGGGGTTAGGGTGAGCAGCAACTTAAACCAAGACAGCAATGCCTAAGCGTACAAATAAGGCAAATAGATTCGGGATTTATATAAGGTGTAAGCAACAAAGCCCAGGGGCATACTGCACTTAACTATTTAGTAAGGCCCACTAGATTATGCAGCTATTTGGGTCCCGTATTAAAAAATGGACCATAAATTCGTTAGAAAACATTCAGCGTAGGATGATAAATTAATACATAGCACAGAAATTTTCCCTTATGAAAAAGTTTGAAGATCTTAAGTTACATTCCTTGTTAGCAAGAATGAGGGAGACCGATCGAAGGTAAAGGGAAGATAGGTATAAAAAAAGGGGGATTTTAATAAGGTCTTGGGGATGTCTCCCCAAAGAGAAAAAGCGCATAATGGTTTTAAATTAGGTAAGTTTAGAATTTAGAAAGGACATAGGAAAGTATTGGTTTGGAAATAGGGTAGTTGATGAGGGGAACAGTCTACCTAGTTGGGTTATTGGGCTGGGCTTTGGTAGTTTCAAAACTAGGGTTGGGTAAGTACATGAGTGGGGGGGGTTTGGGTTTGGTGGGGCTTTCACTCAGAGCTTATTTCTTGGGGGGGCATTGAAAATTGGGTTGGGCAAATGTTTTGTTAGTGGGATGAATTGTAAAGGACCTGCCTAGTATGGGCCAGCAGGCCTCCTGCAGTGTTCCTCCTTTTCTTATGTTCTTATGTTCTTATCTCTCTGTCTCATGCTGACTATGTTCACCTGTAGTTTGTGATCTTGTTCTCTCATGCCAATTATGTTCACTTGTACTTTGTGATCTCACTTTCTGCATCTGTATTGTTCATCTAATAGTTTAAGATCTCACTGTCTTATGCTGGTTATGTTCACCTATAGTTTGTGATCTCATTGTCTAATGCCAATTATGTTCACCTGTAGGTTGTGATCACACTGTCTCATGCCAGTTATGTTCATCTGTAGTTTGTGATCTCACTGTCTCATGCCAGTTATGGTCACCTATAGTTTGTGATCTCACTGTCTCATGCCTGTTGCGTTCATCTGTAGTTTGTAATCTCACTGTGTCATGCCTATTATGTTCACCTGTTGTTTTGGATCTCATAGCTCAAGCCCAGTTTTAATGATCACCTGTGTTTGTGATCTCACTGTCTCAGCCAGTTATGTTCACCTGTAGTTTTTGAGAACCTCACTCTCTCATGCCTGTTATGTTCACCTGTACTTTTGTGATATCACTACTTATGCTCGGTTTTGTTCCGGTGCAAGTTTGTGATCTCACCTGTCTCCCATACCAGTTTATGTTCAACTGTAGTTTGTGACCCTCACTGTCCTATCATGCCATTTATGTTCACCTGCAATTTGTGATGTCTCACTGTCCTCATGCCAGTTATGTTCACCTGTAGTTTGTGTGTTCTCACTGTCTCCGCCGACTATTTCAATTGTATTTTTTTTGATCTCACTGTATCATGCCACTTTTGTTCACCTGAAGTTTGTGATCTCACTGTCTCATTCCAGTTTGTTCACCTGTAGTTGTTATCTCATCTGGACGCATGCCTCTTATGTTCACCTATTGTATGGATCTCACTGTAATAATGCCAGTTATGTTCACCTGTATTTTGTGATCTCAATGTTTAATGCCAGTTATGATCACCTGTAATTTGTGATCTCACTTTCTCATGACAGTTATTTTCACTGTAGTTTGTAATCCCTCCGTCTCATGCTGGTTATGTTCACCGTAGCTTGTTTCTCATGTGCTCATGCCAGTAATGTTCACCTGTAGTTTGTGATCTCACTGTCTCATGCCCGTTACTTTCACCTGGAGTTTGTAATCTTACTGTCTCATGCCGGTTATGTTCACCTGCAGTTTGTGATCTCACTGTCTCATTCCAGTTATGTTCACCTGTAGTTTTTATCTCACTGGACGCATGCCGCTATGTTCACCTATTGTTTGTGATCTCACTGTATAATGCCAGTTATGTTCACCTGTAGTTTGTGATCTCAATGTTTAATGCCAGTTAAGATCACCTGGTAATTTGTGATCTCACTTTTTTTTTTTTCCCCCCCCCCCCTCATGACGGTGATCTACACTTAGTTTTGTAATCTCTCCGTCGCATCTGGTTATGTCACCAGTAGTTTTTGTTTTCTCATTGTCTCATGCCAGTTAAGGAATCACCGTTTTTTGTGATCTCACTGTCTCATGCCAGTTTAATGTTCACACATAGTTCGTGATCTCACTGTCCATGGCCCGTTACTTTCACCTGGATTTTGTAATCTTTCTGTCTCATGCCGGTTATGTTCACGCTGTTGTTTTGTAATCTCACTCCTCTCATCGCCGCTTATGTTCTCTTTACTCCTTGTGGCAGATCACCTGTAATCTCACTGTCTCATGCTGGTTATGTTCACCTGCATTTTTGTAATCTAACTGTCTCAGGCCATAATGTTCACGTGGTATTTGTGATCTCACCTCTCATGCCCGCTTATGTTCCACCTCGTGGTTTGTGATCTCACTGCTCCTCAGCTGGTTATGTTCACCTGTAGTTTGTAATCTCACTGTCTCATGTCAGTTATGTTCACCTGTAGTTTGTGATCTCACTGTCTCATGCTGGTTATGTTCACCTGTAGTTTGTTATCTCACTGTCTCATGTCAGTTATGTTCACCTATAGTTTGTGATATCACTGTCTCATGCCAGTTATCATCACCTGTAGTTTGTGATTTCAATGTCTCATGCTGGTTATATTCACCTGTAGTTTGTGATCTCACTGTCTTATGCCAGTTATGTTCTCCTGTAGTTTGTGATCTCATTGTCTCATGCCTGTTATGTTCACCTTTAGTTTCTGATCTCACTCTCTCAAAGCAGTTATGTTCACCCGTAGTTTGTGTTCTCACTGTCTCATGCTGCTTATGGTCACCGGTAGTTTGGTGGGTGCGCTCGGCGCTGGGGCCTGGTATGTTCAACTGTAGTCTTTATCTCACTATCTCATCTGTTATGTTCACCTGTAGTTTTTGATCTCACTGTCTCATACCAGTTATGTTCACCTGTAGTTTGTGATCTCATTGTCTCATGCCATTTATGTTCACCCATAGTATATGATCTCACTGTCTCATGCCAGTTATGTTCACCTGCAGTTTGTGATCTCACTCTCTAAGTCCGGTTATGTTCACCTGTAGTTTGAGATCTCTCTATCTCATGCTGTTTATGTTCACCTGTAGATTGTAATCTCACTGTCTCATACTGGTTATTTTCACCTGTAGCTTGTGATCTCACTGTCTCATGCCATTAATCTCACCTATAGTTTGTGATCTCACTGTCTCATGCCATTAATCTCACCTATAGTTTGTGATCTCACTGTCTCATGCTGGTTATGTTCACCTGTAGTTTGTGATCTCACTGTCTCATGCCATTAATCTCACCTGTAGTCTGTGATATCACTTTCTCATGCCAGTTATGATCACCTGTAGTTTGTGATCTCACTGTCTCATGCTGGTTATATTCGCCTGTAGTTTGCGATCTCACTGTCTCATGCCAATAATGTTCACCTATAGTCTGTGATTTCATTGTCTCATGCCAGTTATGTTCACCTGTAGTTTGTGATCTCACTGTCTCACAAGTCTGGTTAATTAACCTGAAGTTGTGGATCTCACTGTCCCTTATGCAAATTTTGTTCACCTGTAGTTTGTTATCTTCACTTTCATCGTGCAAGTTATTTACACTGTAGTTTGTGGTCTCTCTGTCTCATGACAGTAATCTCACCTGTAGTTTGTTATCTCACTGTCTCATGCTGGTTATGTTCACTTGTAGTTTGTGATCTCACTGTCTATTGCTGGTTATATTAACCTGTAGTTTTTGATCTCACTGTCCCATGGCAATTTTGTTCACATGTAGTTTGGGTTATCCTCTGCTCTAATGCAAGTTAAGCTCACCAGTAGTTTGTGATCTCACTGTCTCATGTAGGTTATGTTCACATGTACTTTATGATCTCTGTCTCATGCCAGTTGCGTTCACCTGTACTTTGTAATCTCACTGTGTCATTCCAATTATATTCACCTGAAGTTTTTGAACTCACTCTCTCATGCCTTTTACGTTCACCTGTAGTTTGTAATCTCACTGTCTCATGCCACTTATGTTCACCCGTAGTTTTTGATCTCACTGTCTCATGTTGGTTATGTTCACCTGTAGTTTGTGATCTCACTGCCTGATGCCCATTATGTTCACCTGTAGTTTGTGATCTCACTGTCTCATGCTGGTTATGTTCACCTGTAGTTTGTGATCTCACTATGTCATGCTGGTTATGTTCACCTGTAGTTTGTGATCTCACTGTCTCATGTAAGTTATGTTCAACTGTAGTTTGTGATATCACTGTCTCATGCCAGTTATGATCACCTGTAGTTTGTGATCTCACAGTCTCATGCTGGTTATATTCCACCTATATTTTTGTGATCTCCAGTCTCCACTAATTATATTCACCTGTAGTTTGTGATCTCACAATCAAATGCCAGTTATGTTCACCTGTAGCTTGTGATCTCACTGAGTCCTGCCGGTTATGTTCACCTGCACTTTGTGATCTTACTGTCTCATGCCAGTTTTGTTCACGAGTAGTTTATGATCTCACTGTCTCATGCCAGTATGTATCACAAGTAGTTTATGATCTCTCTGTCCTCAATGCCAGTTATGTTCACAAGTAGTTTTGATCTCACTGTCTCCACGCCGGTAAATGTTCACCTGTAAGTTTGTGGTCTCACTGTCTCATGCCGGTTATGTTCACCTGTAGTTTGTGATCTCAATGTCTCATGCCAGTTTTGATCACAAATAGTTTGTGATCTCACTGTCTCATGCCGGTTGTGTTTACCTTGTAGTTTGTAATTCTCTCTTCTCAATGCTGTTATGTTCACCTGTAGTTTTTTTATCTCACTGTCTCACGTAAATTATGTTCACCAGCAGTTTTTGTGATCTCATTGTCTCATACAGTTATGTTGCGTCAGGCCTGTAGTTTGTGATCTCTCCGTCTCATAACAGTTATGTTCACCCTCAGTTTATGATCTCAGTGTCTGATGCTGGTTATGTTCACCTGAAATTTGTGATCTCACTGTCTCATGCCAGTTTTGTTTAACGTGTAGTTTATGATCTCTCTGTCTCATGCCAGTTATGTTCACAAGTAGTTTGTGATCTCACTGTCTCATGCCGGTAATGTTCACCTGTAATTTGTGGTCTCTCTGTCTCATGCCGGTTATGTCCACCTGTAGTTTGTGATCTCAATGTCTCATGCCAGTTTTGATCACAAATAGTTTGTGATCTCACTTTATCATCCTGGTTATGTTCACTGTAGTTTGTAATCTGTCTGACTTATGCTGGTTATATTCACCTTTAGTTTGTAATCTCACTGTCTAATGCCAGTTACTTCACAAGTAGTTTGTGATCTCACTGTCTCATGCTAGTATATTCACGGCTGTAGTTTGTTTATTCACTGTCTGATGTCAGTTTATGTTCACCTGCAGTTTGCAATATCACTGTCCTGATGCAGTTATGATTCACCTTAGTTTGTGACTCAATCTGTCTCATGCTGGTCCATTATTCAACATGTAGTTTTCGATCTCTCTGGATTATGCCATTAGTTCATCTTTAGCTTGTGATCTCATTGTCTCATGCCGTTGTTCACGAGAATGCAGTTTGTTGATCTCACTGTCTCAAAGCAGTTATGTTCACCCGTAGTTTGTGTTCTCACTGTCTCATGCTGGTTATTGTCACCTGTAGTTTGTGATCTCACTGTCTCATGCCAGTTTTATGTTCACCTGTAGTTTTTTGATCTCACTGTCTGATTCTTGGTTATGTTTCACCTGTAGATCGTGATGTCACTGTCTCATACCAGTTATTTTCACCTGTAGTTTTTGATCTCATTGTCTCATGCCACTTATGGTCACCCATGGTATATGATCTCACTGTCTCATGCAAATATGTTCCCCACTTATTGTGATCTTACATGTCTCATGCCGGTTTTAACCTGTAGTTTATGTGATCTCACTGTCACCCCTATATGCCAGTTATGTTCACCCTTAGTTTGTGATCTCTAAATGGTCTCATCTGGTTATTTTCACCTGAGTTTGTGTTCCACTGTCTCATGCTAGTTAATGTACACCAGTAGTTTTTGTGATCTCACTCTATCAGGCCGGTTATCTTCACCTGCAGTTTGTGATCTCTCTATCTCATGCTGTTTATGTTCACCTGTAGATTTTTGATCTCACTCTCTCATGCTGGTTATGTTCACCTGTAGTTTGTGATCTCATTGTCTCATGCCAGTTATGTTCACTTGTACTTTTTGATCTCATTGTCTTGCATACTGGAATTGTTCACCTGAAGGTTGTGATCACACTGTCTCAAGCTGGTTATATTAACCTGAAGTTTGAGATCTCACTGTCTTATTCAAATTTTATTAACCTGAAGTTTGTTATCTCACTGTCTGATGCCAGTTATGTACACCCGTAGTTTGTGATCTCACTCTCTAAGGCCGGTTATGTTCACCTGTAGTTTGAGATCTCTCTATCTCATGCTGTTTATGTTCACCTGTAGATTGTAATCTCACTGTCTCATACTGGTTATTTTCACCTGTAGCTTGTGATCTCATTGTCTCATGCCAGTTATGTTCACTTGTACTTTTTGATCTCATTGTCTCATGCTGGATATGTTCACCTGAAGTTTGTGATCTCAATAACTCATGCAAATTTTGTTCACCTGTAGTTTGTTATCACACTTTCTCATGCTGGTTATGTTCACCTGTAGTTTGTGATCTCACTGTCTCATGCCATTAATCTCACCTGTAGTTTGTGATCTCACTGTCTCATGCTGGTTATGTTTACCTGTAGTTTGTGATCTCACTGTCTCATGCCATTAATCTCACCTGTAGTTTTTGATATCACTGTCTCATGCCAGATATGATCACCTGTAGTTTGTGATCTCACTGTCTCATGCTGTTATATTCGCCTGTAGTTGCGATCTCAGCGTCTTCATGCCAGTAATGTTCACCTGTAGTTTGTGATCTCACTGTCTCAAGCTGGTTATATTAACCTGAAGTTTGTGATCTCACTCTCTTATGCAAATTTTGTTCACCTGTAGTTTGTTATCTCACTTTCTTGTGCAAGTTATTATCACCTGTAGTTTTTGGTCTCTCTGTCTCATGCCAGTAATCTCAACCTGAGTTTTTATCTCACTGTCTCATGCTGGTTATGTTCACCCTGTAGTTGGTTGTCACTGTCCTATGCTGGGTTATATTAACCTGTAGTTTTTGATCTCACAGTCCCATGGCAATTTTGTTCACATGTAGTTTGTTATCTCTCTGTCTAATGCAAGTTATGTTCACCAGTAGTTTGTGATCTCACTGTCTCATGTAGGTTATGTTCACCTGTACTTTATGATCTCTGTCTCATGCCAGTTGCGTTCACCTGTACTTTGTAATCTCACTGTGTCATTCCAATTATATTCACCTGAAGTTTTTGAACTCACTCTCTCATGCCTTTTACGTTCACCTGAAGTTTGTAATCTCACTGTCTCATGCCACTTATGTCACTTCCGTAGTTTTTTGATCTCACTGTCTCTGTTGGTTATTGTTTCACAGCTGTAGTTTGTGATCTCACTGCCTATTGCTCCGTTATGTTCACCTTTAGTTTGGATCTCCTGTCTCATGCTGGTTATGTTTCACCTGTAGTTTTTGTGATCTCACTATCCTCATGCTAGTTATGTTCACACGTAGTTTTGTGATCTCACTGTCTCATTTAAGTATGTTCAACCGTAGTTTGTGATATCACTGTCTCATCCAGTTTGGATCACCTGTAGTTGTGATCTCACTGTCTCATGCTGTTATATTCACCTATATTTGTGATCTCTCTGTCTCACGTAAAGTTATATTCACCTGTATTTGTGATCTCAACCATCCTTAGGGGCCGGGGATGTTTCACCTGTAGCTTGTTGATTCTCACTGACTCCTGCACGGTTATGTTCACCTGCACTTTGTGATGCTTACTGTTCATGCCAGTTATGTTCACAAGTAGTTTATGATCTCTCTGTCTCATGCCAGTTATGTTCACAAGTAGTTTGTGATCTCACTGTCTCATGCCGGTAATATTCACCTGTAGTTTGTGGTCTCACTGTCTCATGCCGGTTATGTTCACCTGTAGTTTGTGATCTCAATGTCTCATGCCAGTTTTGATCACAATTAGTTTGTGATCTCACTGTCTCATGCCGGTTGTGTTTACCTGTAGTTTGTAATCTCTCTGTCTCATGCTGGTTATGTTCACCTGTAGTTTTTGATCTCACTGTCTCACGTCAATTATGTTCACCTGCAGTTTGTGATCTCATTGTCTCATACCAGTTATGTTCCCGTGTAGTTTGTGATCTCACTGTCTCATAACAGTTATGTTCACCCTTAGTTTATGATCTCAGTGTCTGATGCCTGGTATGTGTCACGCTGAATTTGTGATTATCACTGTCTCATGCCAGTTTTGTTTAACGTGTAGTTTATGATCTCCCTGTCTCATGCCAGTTATGTTCACAAGTAGTTTGTGATCTCACTGTCTCATGCCTGTAATGTTCACCTGTAATTTTTGGTCTCTCTGTCTCATGCCAGTTATGTTCACCTGTAGTTTGTGATCTCAATGTCTCATGCCAGTTTTGATCACAAATAGTTTGTGATCTCACTTTCTCAGCCGGTTATGTTCACTGTAGTTTGTAATCTGTCTGACTTATGCTGGTTATATTCACTTTAGTTTGTAATCCTCACTGTCACTAATGCCAGGTTTTATCTTCACCTGAAGTTTGTGATCTCACTGTCTCATGCTAGTTATATTCACCTGTAGTTTGTTATGTCACTGTCTGATGTCAGTTATGTTCACCTGCAGTTTGTAATATCACTGTCTCATGCCAGTTATGATCACCTGTAGTTTGTGATCTCACTGTCTCATGCTGGTCATATTCACATGTAGTTTGCGATCTCTCTGTCTTATGCCAGTTATGTTCACCTGAAGCTTTTATCTTTCATTGTCCTCATGCCGTTTGTTCACGCTGCAGTTTTGTTGATCCTCACTGTCTCAAAGCAGTTTTTTTTTTTAGTTCACAGCCGTAGTTTGTGTTCTCACTGTCCTCATCATGCTTGGTTATTTGTCACCTGTATTTTTGTGATCTTACTCACTGTCCATGCTGGTTATGTTCACCTGTAGTTTGTGATGTCACTGTCTCATACCAGTTATTTTCACCTGTAGTTTTTGATCTCATTGTCTCATGCTACTTATGTTCACCCATGGTATATGATCTCACTGTCTCAAGAAAATTATGTTCCCCTGTAGTTTGTGATCTTACTGTCTCATGCCGGTTATGTTAACCTGTAGTTTGTGATCTCACTGTCTAATGCCAGTTATGTTCACCCTTAGTTTGTGATCTCAATGTCTCATGCTGGTTATGTTCACCTGTAGTTTGTGTTCTCTCTGTCTCATGCTAGTTATGTACACCAGTAGTTTGTGATCTCACTCTATCAGGCCGGTTATCTTCACCTGTAGTTTGTGATCTCTCTATCTCATGCTGTTTATGTTCACCTGTTAAGATTTTTGATCTCACTCTCTCATGCTGGTTATGTTCACCTGTAGTTTGTGATCTCATTGTCTCATGCCAGTTATGTTCACTTGTACTTTTTGATCTCATTGTCTCATACTGGATGTGTTCACCTGAAGTTTGTGATCACACTGTCTCAAGCTGGTTATATTAACCTGAAGTTTGAGATCTCACTGTCTTATTCAAATTTTATTAACCTGAAGTTTGTTATCTCACTGTCTCATGCTGGTTATGTTCACCTATAGCTTGTGATCTCACTGTCTCATGCCAATTTTGTTCAACTGTAGTTTGTTATCTCACTGTCTCGTGCTAGTTATGATCACCAGTATTTTGTGATCTCACTGTCTCATGCCACTTTTGTTTACCTGCAGTTTGTGATCTCACTGTCTCATGCCAGTTATGTTCACCTGTAGTTTGTGATCTCAATGTCTAATGCCAGTTATGTTCACCTGTAGTTTGTGATCTCAATGTCTAATGCCAGTTATGATCACCTGTAATTTGTGATCTCATTTTCTCATGCTGGTTATGTTCACTGTAGTTTGTAATCTCTCTGTCTCATGCTGGTTACGTTCACCTGTAGTTTGTTTTCTCAATGTCTCATGCCAGTTATGTTCACCTGTAGTTTGTGATCTCACTGTCTCATGTCAGTTTTGTTCTCACATAGTTAGTGATCTCACTGTCTCATGCCCGTCACGTTCAACTGATGTTTGTAATCTCACTGTCTGATGCCGGTTATGTTCACCTGCAGTCTGTGATCTCACTGGGGGGGGGTCCATGCCAGTTATGTTCTCCTGTAGTTTGTGATCTCACTGTCTCATGCCAGTTATGTTCACCAGTTGTTTGTGATCTCACTGTCTCATGCTGCTTATGTTCACCTGTGGTTTGTGATCTCACTGTCTCATGCTAGTTATGTTCACCTGTAGATTGTAATCTCACTGTCTTATGCCAGTTATGTTCACCAGTAGTTTCTCATCTCTCTGTCTCATGTCAGTTATGTTCACCTGTAGTTTATGATATCACTGTCTCATGCCAGTTATGATCACCTGTAGTTTGTGATCTCATTGTATCATGCTGGTTATATTCACCTATAGTTTGCGATCTCACTGTCTCATGCCAGTTATG
The DNA here is from genome assembly GCF_026875155.1 of Cherax quadricarinatus. Taxonomy (NCBI): domain Eukaryota; kingdom Metazoa; phylum Arthropoda; class Malacostraca; order Decapoda; family Parastacidae; genus Cherax; species Cherax quadricarinatus. The sequence continues at coordinate 1,574,615 of NC_069483.1, forward strand.
TTCACCTGTAGTTTGTGATCTCATTGTCTCATGCCGGTTATGTTCATCTGTATTTTGTGATCTCACTGTCTCAAAGCAGTTATGTTCACCCATAGTTTGTGTTCTAACTGTCTCATGCTGGTTATTGTCACCGGAAGTTTGTGATCTCACTGTCTCATGCCAGTTATGTTCACCTGTAGTTTTTAATCTCACTGTCTCATGCTGGTTATGTTCATCTGTAGTTTGTGATCTCACTGTCTCATTCCAATTATGTTCACCTCTCGTTTGTGATCTCACTGTCTCATGCCAGTTATGTTCACCTGTAGTTTGAGATCTTATTGTCTCATGCTGGTTATGTTAACCTGTAGTTTGTGATCTCACTTCCTCATGCCAGTTATGTTCACCCTTAGTTTGTGATCTCAATGTCTCACACTGGTTATATTCACCTGTAGTTTGTGTTCTCACTGTCTCATGCCAGTTATGTACACCCGTAGTTTGTGATCTCTCTCTCTCAGGCCGGTTATCTTCACCTGTAGATTGTGATCTCTCTATCTCATGCTGTTTATGTTCACCTGAAGTTTGAGATCTCACTGCCTCATGCAAATTTTGTTCACCTGTAGTTTGTTATCTCATTTTCTCATGTTAGTTATGTTCACCTGTAGATTGTGATCTCCCTGTCTCATGCCAGTAATCTTACCTGTAGTTTGTGATGTCACTGTCTCATGCCGCTTATGTTCACCTGTGGTTTGTGATCTCACTGCCTCATGCCAGTTATGTTCACCTGTAGTTTGTGATCTCACTGTCTCAAGCCAGTTATGATCACCTGTAGTTTGTGATCTCACTTTCTCTTGCCAGTTTTGTTCACCTGTACTTTGTGATCTCACTGTCTCATGATGGTTATGTTCACCTGTAGTTTGTAATCTCACTGTCTCATGCAAGTTATGTTCTCCTGTAGTTTGTGATCTCACTGTCTCATGTAAGTTATGTACAACTGTAGTTTTTGATATCACTGTCTCATGCCAGTTATGATCCCCTGTAGTTTGTGATCCCACTGCCTCATGCTGGTTATATTCACCTGTAGTTTGTGATCTCTCTGTCTCAAGTCAGTTATATTCACCTGTAGTTTGTGATCTCACCGTCAAATGCAAGTTATGTTCACCTGTAGCTTATGATCTCGCTGACTAGTGCCAGTTATGTTCACCTGTAATTTGTGATCTTACTGTCTCATGCCAGTTTTGTTAACGTGTAGTTTACGATCTCTCTGTCATATGCCAGTTATGTTCACAAGTAGTTTGTGATCTCACTGTCTCATGTCGGTTATGTTCACCTGTAGTTTGTGATCTCACTGTCTCATGCAAGTTTTTTTTCATGTGTAGTATATGATCTCACTGTCTCATGCCAGTTATGTTCACAAGTAGTTGTGATCTCACCTGTCTTCATGCCGGTTTATTTCACCATAGTTTGTGATGTCAATGTCCATGCCAGTTTTGATCACATGTAGTTGTGATCTCACGTCTCATGCGGTTATGTTTTACCTGTAGTTTGGTAAATCTTTATGTCTCATGCTGGTTATGTTCACCTGTATTTGTGAATCTCACCATCTGTCTCATGCAATAATGCTCAACGCTGTAGTTTGTGATCTCATTGTCTCAAGCCAGTTATGTTTCACCTGTAGTTTGTGATCTCACTGTCTCATAACAGTTAGTTCACCTTAGTTTGTGATCTCAATGTCTGATTCTGTTATTTTCGCCAATAGTTTGAGATCTAACTCTTCTAATGCCAGTTATGTTCACAGCCGTATTTGTGATCTCACTGACTCATGCCGGTTATTGTTCGCCTGTATTTGTGATCTCTCTATCCCCTCATGCTGGATATCATCCACCTGTATTTATGAATCTCAACTGTCCTCAGGCTGATTAAGTTCACCTTAGTTTGTGATCTCCTTGTCTCATGCCAGTTGTGTTTAACTTGTACTTTTGTGAATCTCACTGTCCTCATTCTTGTTATGTTCAACTATAGTTTATGATCTCACTGTCTTATGCTGGATATGTTCACACTATAGTTTGGTGATCCACTGTCCTTATGCCAATATGTTCACTGTAGTTTGTGGATCAAACTGTTCTCATGCTAGTTTATTTTCACCTGGAGTTTGAGATCTCACTGGTCCCATCCCACTTATGTTTCACCGTAGTTTGTGATCTCAACTGACTCATTGCTGGTTATGTCACCGTCGTTTGTGATCTCACTGTCTCATGCTGTTATGTTTATCTGTATTTTGTGATCTCCCTGTCTTTGCTGTTCTGTTCACGACTGTATTTGTTATCTCTCTACTGTCCTCATGCTTGGTTATGTTCACTTGTAGTTTGTAATCTCACTGTCTGATGCCAGTTATGTTCATCTATAGTTTGTTGATATAAGTGTCCAATGCCCGTTATGTTCACTTGTAGTTTGTGATCTCACTGTCTGGTGTCCGGGGGGGGGGGGGGGGGGGGGGGGGCCCCGGTTATGATCACGCTGTAGTTTGTGTATCACTGTCTCAGTGCCGGTTAATGTTCACATGTACGTTTGTGATCTCACTGTCTAAATGCTAGTTATGTTCACCTGTAATTTATGATCCCACTGTCTCATGATGGTTATATTCACCTGTAGTTTGTGATCTCTCTGTCCCATGCGTTATGTTCACCCTTAGTTTGTGAATCTCACACTGTCTCATGCTAGTTTTCTCACCTGTAAGTGGAGTTATCTGACTGCCTCATGCCAGTTATGTTCACTTGTAGTTTGTGATCTCACTGTCTGGTGCCGGTTATGTTCACCTGTAGGTTGTGATCTCACTGTCTGATGCCAGTTATGTTCACCTGTAGTTTGTGATCTCACTGTCTCATGCCAGTTATGTTTACCTGTATTTTGTGATCTCACTGTCTCATGCCACTTTTGTTCACCTGTAGTTTGTGATCTCACTGTCTCATGCCAGTTATGTTCACCAGTAATTTATGATCCCACCGTCTCATGATGGTTATGTTCACCTGTAGTTTGTGATTTCACTGTCCCATGCCGGTTATGTTCACCTGTAGTTTGTGATCTCACTGTCTCATGCCAGTTATGCTCACCTGTAGTTTGTTATCTGACTGCCTCATGCCAGTTATGTTCACTTGTAGTTTGTGATCTCACTGTCTGGTGCCGGTTATGTTCACCTGTAGTTTTTTATCTCAGTGTCTCATGCCGTTTATGTTCACCTGTAGTTTGTGATCTCACTGTCTCATGCTAGTTATGTTCTCCTGTAATTTGTGATCTTCACTTTCTCATGCCCGCCGGTTATGTTCTCATGAAGTTTGATAGATCTCACTGTCTCATGCTGGTTATGTACACCTGTAGTTTGTTTTCTCCTCCACTGTCCTCATGCCAGTTATGTCACGGAAGAGTTGTGATCTCACTGTCTCAGCCTGTTACGTTCACCTGTAGTTTGTAATCTCACTGTCTCATGCTAGTTATGTTCACCTGCAGTTTGTGATCTCACTGTCTCAGCCAGTTTATTTTCACCTGTTTTGTGGTCTCACTGTCTCATGCCGTTATGTTCACAGACTGTTTTGTTTGTGATCTCCCTGTCTTCATGACGGCACATGTTCTCCTTTAGTTTGTGATCTCACTTCTCATGTTGGTTTTGTTCACCTGTAGTTTGTAATCTAACTGTCTGATGCAAGTTAAGTTCACCTGTAGTTTGTGATATCACTGTCTCATGCCAGTTATGATCACTTGTAGTTTGTGATCTCACTGTCTTGTGCTGGTTATATTCACCTTTAGTTTGTGATCTCACTGTCTCATGCCAGTTATGTTCACCTGTAGTTTGTGATCTCATTGTCTCATGCCAGTTATGTCACCTGAAGTTTTGTGATCTCACGTCTCAAAGCAGTTATGTTCCGCCAGTAGTTGTGTTTCTCACTGGTCTCATACCTGGTTATGGTCACCGTAGTTTGTGATCTCACTGTCTCATGCCAGTTATGTTCACCTGTTGTTTTTTATCTCACTGTCTCATGCTGGTTATGTTCACCTGTAGTTTGTGATCTCACTGTCTCATACCAGTTATGTTCATCTGTAGTTTGTGATCTCATTGTCTCATGCCAGTTAAGTTTTCACCCAAGCATATGATCTCACTATCTCATGTCAGTTATGGTTCACCTGTAGAGTTTGTGATCTATTGTCTCATGCCGGTTATGTTAACCTGTAGTTTGTGATCTCACTGTCTCATACCAGTTATGTTCACCCTTAGTTTGTGATCTCACTATCTCATGCTGGTTATGTTCACCTGTAGTTTGTGTTCTCACTGTCTCATGCCAGTTATGTACACCTGTAGTTTGTGATCTCTCTAACTCATGCTGTTTATGTTTACCTGTAGATTGCGATCTCACTGTCTCATGCTGGTTATGTTCACCTGTAGTTTGCGATCTCATTGTCTCATGCCAGTTTATGTTCACTTGTACTTTTTGATCTCATTATTCATATGCTGGATACGTTCACACTGAAGTTTTGGTGATCTCTGTCTCAAGCCGGTTATATTAACTTGAAGTTTGTGATCTCACTGTCTCATGCAAATTTTGTTCACCTCTAGTTTGTTATCTCACTTTCTCATCCTAGTTATGTTCACCTGCAGTTTGTTATCTCTCTGTCTCATGCCAGTAATCTTACCTGTAGTTTGTGATCTCACTGTCTCATGCTGGTTACGTACACCTGTAGTTTGTTATCTCACTGTCTCAAGCTAGTTATGTTCACCAGTAGTTTGTGATCTCTCTGCCTCATGCAAGTTATGTTCACCAGTAGTTTGTGATCTCACTGTCTCATGTCGGTTAAGTTCACCTGTAGTTTGTGATCTCACTGTCTCATGGCAGTTGCGTTCACCTGTACTTAGTAATCTCACTGTCTCATGCCGGTTATGTTCACCTGTAGTTCGTGATCTCAATGTCTCATGCCAGTTTTGATCACAAATAGTTTGTTATCTCTCTGTCTCATGCCGGTTACGTTTACCTGTAGTTTGTAATCTCTCTGTCTCATGCTGGTTATGTTTACCTGTAGCTTTTGATTCTCACTGAATCACGCCAATTATGTTCACCTGTAGTTTGTGATCTCATTGTCTCATGCCAGTTATGTTCACAGACTGTAGTTTGTTGACTCACTGTCTCATAACATTTATGTTCACCCTTAGTTTTGGGTGATCTCCGTGTCTGAATGCTGGTTATTATCGCCTGCGTTTGTGAACTAACTTTCTCGTGCCAGTTATGTTCAACCGTATTTGTGATCTCACTGTCTCATGCCAGTTATGTTCGCCTGTAGTTTGTGATCTCTCTATCTCATGCTGGTTTATGTTTATTTGTACTTTGTTATCCTCACTGTCTTATGCTGTTATCTTCACCTATAGTTTATGATCTCACTCTCTTATGCTGGTTATGTTCGTACTGGTTATATTCAACTTTAGTTTGCGATCCGTCACTGTCTCATGCCAGTTTATGTTCACACTGTAGGTTTGTGATCTCATTGTCTCATGCCAGTTAGTTTTTTCACCTGTAGTTTGTGATCTCACTGTCTCACAGCATTAGTTCACCTGTATTTGTCTTCCTCACTGTCTCATACTGATATTGTCACCGGTAGTTGTGATTCACTGTCTCAGCCAGTTATGTTCACCTGTAGTTTTTTATCTCACTGTCTCATGCTGGATAGTTCACCTGTATTTGTGTTCACACTGTCTCATTACCAGTTAATGTTTCATCCTGTATTTGTGACCTCATTGTCTCATGCCATTAAGTTCAACCCATAGTATAAGATTCACTGTCCTCAATGCCAGTTATGTTTCACCTGTATTTTTGTGATCTTATGTCTCATGCCGTTTATGTTAACCTTAGTTTGAGATCTCACTGTCTCATTACGAGTTTTGTTCACCCATAGTTTTTGTGATCTCACTAGGTCTCATACTGGTTATTGTTTCAACCTGTAGTTTTGTGTTCTCACTGTCTCATGCCATTACTTACACCTGTATTTGTGATCTCTCTAAGTTTATGCTGTTTATGTGTTGACCCTGTAGATTGTGATCTTCATGTTCCCATGCTGGATATGTTCACCTGTCGTTGCCGATCACATTGTCTACCTGCCAGTTATTGTTCACTTGATCTTTTGATCCATTGCCTCAGCTGGATACTTTTCAACCTGTAATTTGTTATCTCCTCACTGTCTCAACCAGGTTTATTAAATTGAAGTTTGTGATCCTCCACTGTCTCAATGCAAATTTTGTTCACCTCTGTTTGTTATCTACACTTTCTCATCCTAGTAAATCTCACTGTCTCAAGCTGGTTTATATTTAAACTTGAATATGTGAATCTCACTGTGTCATGCAAATTTTGTTCACCTCTAGTTAGTTATCTCACTTTCTCATGGCTATTATGTTTCACTTTGCAGTTTGAGATCTCTCTGGTCTCAACCAGTAATCTTATACCTGTAGTTTGGTGGATCTCAGTTTCTCATGCAGGTTATGTTCATCCTGTAGTTTTATCTCACTGTCCTCAAGCTAGTTATGTTCACCATAGTTTGTGACTCTCTGCCTTCATGCAAGTTATGTTCACCAGTTAGTTTTGTGATCTCACGTCTCATGTCGGTTATGTTACACCTGAATTTGGTGATCTCACTGTCTCATGCCAGTTGCATTCACCTGTACTTTGTAATCTCACTGTGTCATTCCCCGATATGCTCCACCTGCATTTTGTTGATCTCACTTTCTCATGCCAGTATGGTTCCACGACCTGTAGTTTAGTGATCTCACTGTCTTTAATGCAGTTATATTCACCTGAAGTTTGTAATCTCAACTGTCTCATGCCACTTATGTTCATCTGTAGTTTGATCTCTCTTCTCATGTTGGTTATGTTCACCTGTAGTTTGTGATCTCATTGCCTAATGCCAGTTAGTTCACACTGAAATTTGTGATCTCACTGGTCTCAAGCCAGTTATGATCACCTTTAGGTTGTTGATCTCACCATTCTCATGCCAGTTATGTTCGACTCTGTAGTTTGTGATCTCACTGTCTCTGCGGTTATGTTTCACATGAGTTTTGTAATCTCACTGTCTCATACAAGTTATGTTCTCCTGTAGTTTGTGATCTCACTGTCTCATGCTGGTTATTTCACCTGTAGTTTGTGATCTCACTGTTCTCATGTTAAGTTATGTTTCAACAGTATTTTTGTGATAGCACTGTTCATGCCATTTATGATCACCTATAGTTTGGATCCCACTGTCTCATCTGGCTATATTCACCTTAAGTTTTGAATCTCTTACTGTCTAACGAAAGTTATGTTCACGCTGTAACTTGTGAGCTTCACTGACTAATTACGGTTATTTCACGTGTAGTTTTATGATCTCACTGGTCTCATGCCAGTTATGTTCACAAGTAGTTTTGTGATCTCACTGGCTCATGCCCGGTAAATGTTTCCACCTTAAGTTTGTGGTCTCAACTGTCTCAGCCGGGTTATGTTCACCTGTAGTTTTGTGATCTCAGTGTCTTAATGCCAATTTTGATCAATGTAGTTTGTGTCTCATGTCTCAGCTGTTATGTTTACCCTGTATTTATTGTAACTCTCTGTATCATGCTGGTTACGATTCAACGTAGTTTGGTGATCTCACTGTCTCACGCCAATTATGTTCACCTATATTTGTGATCTCATGTACTCATGCCAGTTATGTTCACCTGTATATGTGATCTCACTGTCTCGATAACAGTTTATGTTCACGCCTTAGTTTGTGATCTCAGTGTCTGATGCTGGTTATTTTCGCCTGTAGTTTGTGATCTCTCTCATGCCAGTTATGTTCACCCATAGTTTGTGTTCTCACTGTCTAATGCCAGTTATGTCGGCCTGTATTGTGATCTTTCTATCTCATGCTGGTTATGTTCACCTGTAGTTAATGATCTTACTGTCTCATGCTGATTATGTTCAACTGTAGTTTGTGATCTTGTTGTCTCATGCCAGTTATGTTTACTTGTACTTTGTGATCTCACTGTCTCATGCTGGTTATGTTCACCCATAGTTTTATGATCTCACTCCTTATGCTGCCTTATTTCGCACTATAGTTTGTGATCTCACTCTCTAATGCCAATTATGTTCACCTGTAGTTTGTGATCCCACTGCCTCATGCTGGTTATATTCACCTGTAGTTTGTCATCTCTCTGTCTCACGTCAGTTTTATTCACCTGTAGTTTGTGATCTCACCGTCAAAAGCCAGTTATATTCACCTGTAGTCTTATGATGCTCGCTGGACTAGTGCCAGTGTATGTTTCAACCTGTAAATTTTTGTGATGCTAAACTGTCCTCATGCCAGTTTTTGTTAACGTGAAGTTTATGATTCTCTCTGTCATATGCCAAGTTTTATGTTCACAATAGTTTGGTGATCCTCACCCCCTGGTCTCATGCCGGGTAATGTTCACCTGTAGTTTGTGGTCTCACTGTCTCATGTCGGTTATGTTCACCTGTAGTTTGTGATCTCACTGTCTCATGCAAGTTTTTTTCATGTGTAGTTTATGATCTCACTGTCTCATGCCAGTTATGTTCACAAGTAGTTTGTGATCTCACTGTCTCATGCCGGTTATGTTCACCTATAGATTGTGATGTCAATGACTCATGCCAGTTTTGATCACATGTAGTTTGTGATCTCACTGTCTCATGCCGGTTATGTTTACCTGTAGTTTGTAATCTTTATGTCTCATGCTGGTTATGTTCACCTGTAGTTTGTGATCTCACTGTCTCATGCAAGTTTTTTTCATGTGTAGTTTATGATCTCACTGTCTCATGCCAGTTATGTTCACAAGTAGTTTGTGATCTCACTGTCTCATGCCGGTTATGTTCACCTATAGATTGTGATGTCAATGTCTCATGCCAGTTTTGATCACATGTAGTTTGTGATCTCACTGTCTCATGCCGGTTATGTTTACCTGTAGTTTGTAATCTTTATGTCTCATGCTGGTTATGTTCACCTGTAGTTTGTGATCTCACTGTCTCATGCAAGTTTTTTTCATGTGTAGTTTATGATCCTCACTGTCTTCATAGCCAGTTATGTTTCACAAGGGGGGTGGGGGGGTGGGGGGGGGGGTAGTTTGTGATCTCACTGTCTCATGCCGGTTATGTTCACCTATAGATTGTGATGTCAATGTCTCATGCCAGTTTTGATCACATGTAGTTTGTGATCTCACTGTCTCATGCCGGTTATGTTTACCTGTAGTTTGTAATCTTATGTCTCATGCTGGTTATGTTTCACCTGTAGTTTTGTGATCCCAACTGTTCATGCCAATTATGTTCCCTGTAGTTTGTGATCTCATTGTCTCTTAGCCAGTTATGTTTCAACATGTAGTTTGGATCTCACTGTCTCATAACAGTTATGTTTACCCCTAAGTTTGTGATCTCAATGTCGATGCTGTTATTTTCGCCTATAGTTAGTGATCTAACTCTCTAAGTTGCCGTTTTTATGTCCACCCGTAGTTTTGTGATCTCACGTCACATGCGGTTATGTTCGCCTGTAGTTTGTGATCATCCATCTCATGCTGGTTTTTATCTTCACACTGTAGTTTATGATCCACTGTCTCGGCTGATTATGTTTCACTCTGTAGTTTGTATCTCTTGTCTCATGCCAGTTGTGTTTTACTTGTACTTTGTGATCTCACTGGTCTCATTCACTTGTTATTGTTCACCTAAGTTTGTGATCTTCACTGTCCTAATGCCAATTATGTTCACGTGTAGTTTGTGATCAAATCAAACTTTCTCATGCAAGTTATGTTCACCTGGATTTGAGATCTCACCCTGTCCCATCCCACTTATGTTCACCTGTTTTTGTGATCTCACTGTCTCATGCTGGTTTTTGATGTTCACCTGTCGTTGTGATCTCACTGTCTCATGCTGGTTATGTTCACCAGTAGTTTGTGATCTCACTGTCTCATACTGGGTTTATGTTTATCTTAGTATTGTGATCTCCCTGTCCCTCATGCTGGTTAAGTATTTCACCTGTAGTTTGTTATCTCACTGTCTCATGCAGTAGTTATTTTTACTTGTAGTTTGTTTAATCTCACTGTCTGATGCCAGTTATGTTCATCAATAGTTTGGTGATATAAGTGTCTATGCCCGTTACGTTCACTTGTATTTTGGTGATCTCACTGTCTAGTGCCGTTATGTTCACCTGTATTTGTGATCTCAACTTTCTCATTCCGGTTATGTTCACATGTATTTGTGATCTCGACTGTCTCATGCAGTTATGTTCACCTGTAATTTATGATCCCACTGTTCCTCATGATGGTTATATTCACCTGGTAGTTTTTTATTGTGATATCCTGTCCTATCCCGGTTATGTCATCTTAGTTTGTGACTCACTTGTCTGCAAGCCATTATGCTCACTCTGTAGTTTGTTATCTACTGCCTCTGACAGTTATGTTCACTGTAGTTTGTGGGGGGGGGATCTCACGGTCTGGAGCCGGTTATGTTCACCTGTAGTTGGTGGCTCCCCTACGTCCTGGGAATGCATTATGTTCACCTGTAGTTTTGTGATCCTCACTGGTCCATACCCCCAAGGCCCCTCACAGTTAATAAGGTTTTTATTACCCAAAACACGTAGTTTGTATCTCACTGTCTCAGCCAATTTTGTTTCACCTCTGGTTTGTGATCTCACTGTCTCATGCCAGTTATGTTCACCTGTAATTTATGATCCCACCGTCTCATGATGGTTATATTCACCTGTAGTTTGTGATCTCACTGTTCCATGCCGGTTATGTTCACCTGTAGTTGTGATCTCACTGTCTCATGCCATAATCTCACCTTATAGTTTTTAAAATGACTGCCTCATGCCATTCTGTTCACTTGTTAGTTTTGTGACTCACTGGTCCCCTGGTGCCAGGTTATGTTCACGTTTTAGTTTTTGACTCAGTGTCTCATGCCGTTTAGTTCACGCTGTAGTTTGTGATCTCACTGTCTCATGCTAGTTTATGTTCTCCTGTAATTTCTTGATCTCACTTCTTTCTCATGCCGGTTATGTTCACTGAAGTTTGTAATCCCTCTCTGTCTCATGCTGGTTATGTTCACCTGTAGTTTTTGTTTTTCTTCTCACTTTCATGCCAGTTATGTTCACGAGAGTTTTTGATCTCACTGTCTCATGCCTCGTTAACGGTTTCACCTGCAGTTTTGTGATCTCACCTGTCTCCATGCCATTTATTTCACCTTTTGTTTGTGGTCTCACTGTCTCATAGCCAGTTAGTTCACTCTGTTGTTTTGTGAATCTCCTTGTCTCATGACGCACATGTTCACCTTTAGTTTTGATCTCACTGACTCATATGCTGGTTTTGTTCACCTGGTAGTTTGATAATCTAAACTGTCTCATGCAAGTTTAAGTTTCACCTGTACTTGTGATAACATCACTTCACAGCCAGTTATTATCACTTGGAGTTTGTGATCTCCACAGTCTTGTACTGGTTTATATTCCACTTTTTAGTTTGCGATCTCACTGTCTCATGCCAGTTATTTCACCTTAGTTTGTGATCTCATTGTCTCATGCCAGTTTTGTTCAACCTGTAGTTTGTGATCTCACTTCTCAAAGCAGTTATGTTCACTTGTAGTTTGTCTTTTTTACTGTCTCATACGTGGATATTTGGGTCAGGTAGTTTGTGGGATCTCACTGGTCTCATCATGCCAGTTTATGTTTTCACTCTGTAGTTTTTTATCTTCACAACAACACTGTCCTCTGCTGGATATGTTCACCTGTGTTTGTGATATCACTGTCTCATGCCAGTTAATGATTCACTTGTAGTTTTGTGATCTCACTGTCCCTTGTATGGTTAATTCACCTTTAGTTGCGATCTCATGTCTCATGCCAGTTATGTTCACCTGTAGTTTGTTATCTCAATCTCATGTTCTCATCCAGTTATGTTCACCTGTAGTTTTGTGATCTCCACTGTCTCAAAGCAGTTATGTTCACCTGTAGTTTGTCTTCTCACTGTCTCATACTGGATATTGTCACCGGTAGTTTGTGATCTCACTGTCTCATGCCAGTTATGTTCACCTGTAGTTTTTTATCTCACTGTCTCATGCTGGATATGTTCACCTGTAGTTTGTGATCTCACTGTCTCATACCATTTATGTTCGATCTGTAGTTTGTGATCTCATTGTCTCATGCCAGTTAAGTTCACCCATAGTATAAGATCTCACTGTCTCATGCCAGTTATGTTCACCTGTAGTTTGTGATCTTATTGTCTCATGCCGGTTATGTTAACCCTTAGTTTGTGATCTCACTGTCTCATACCAGTTATGTTCACCCTTAGTTTGTGATCTCACTATCTCATACTGGTTATGTTCACCTGTAGTTTGTGTTCTCGATCACTGTCTCCATGCCTGTTGACGTAACACCTGTAGTTTTGTGATCTCTCCTAAGTTATGCCTGTTATGTATACCTGTAGATTTGGTGATCTCACTGTCTCATCTGATATGTTCCCAACTGTCGTTTGTCGATCACATTGTCTCATGCCAGTTATGTTCACTTGATTTTTGATCTCATTGCCTCATGCTGGATACGTTCACCTGTAGTTTGTTATCTCACTGTCTCAAGCCGGTTATATTAACTTGAAGTTTGTGATCTCACTGTCTCATGCAAATTTTGTTCACCTCTAGTTTGTTATCTCACTTTCTCATCCTAGTTATGTTCACCTGCAGTTTGTGATCTCTCTGTCTCATGCCAGTAATCTTACCTGTAGTTTGTGATCTCACTGTCTCATGCCAGTTATGTTCACGCGTAGTGGGTGACTCATTGTCACATGCCAGTTAATGTTCACCTAATTTGTGATCCCTCAACTGTCTCAAACAGTTATGTTCACCAGTAGTTTGTGTTCTCACTGACTCATACTGGTATGGTCACTGGTAGTTTGTGAATCTCAACTGTCTCATGATGCATTATGTTCACACACCTGTTGTTTTTTTATCTCACGTCTCATGCTGGTTAATGTTCACCTTAGTTTGTGATCTCACTGTCCTCATACCAGTTATGTTCATCTGTATTTGTGATCTCATTGTCACATGCCAGTTTAAGGTTTCACCCATAGCATATGAATCTCACTGTCTCATGCCAAGTTATGTTCACCTGTAAGTTTGTGATATTATTGTCTCAATTGCCGGTTATGTTAACCTGTAGTTTTTGATCTCACTGTCTCATACACAGTTATTTCACCCTTATTTGTGGATCTCACTATCCTCATTGCAGGTTATTTCACCTGTAGTTGTGTTCATCACGTCTCATTCCAGTTATGTACACCTGTAGTTTGTGATCTCTCTAACTCAACCCCCCTGTTTATGTTTACCTAAGATTGCGATCTCACTGTCTTNCATGCTGATTACGTTCACCTGTAGTTTGTGATCTCTGTCTCAAGCCGGTTATATTAACTTGAAGTTTGTGATCTCACTGTCTCATGCAAATTTTGTTCACCTCTAGTTTGTTATCTCACTTTCTCATCCTAGTTATGTTCACCTGCAGTTTGTTATCTCTCTGTCTCATGCCAGTAATCTTACCTGTAGTTTGTGATCTCACTGTCTCATGCTGGTTACGTACACCTGTAGTTTGTTATCTCACTGTCTCAAGCTAGTTATGTTCACCAGTAGTTTGTGATCTCTCTGCCTCATGCAAGTTATGTTCACCAGTAGTTTGTGATCTCACTGTCTCAAGTCGGTTATGTTCACCTGTAGTTTGTGATCTCACTGTCTCACGCCAGTTGCGTTCACCTGTACTTAGTAATCTCACTGTGCTCATGCCGGTTATGTCACGACTGTAGTTTCGTGATCTTCAATGTCTCAATGCCAGTTTTGATCACAAATAGTTTGTTATCATCTCTCGTGTCTCATGCCGGTTACGTTTACCCCTGTATTTGTAATCTCTCTGTCTCATGCTGGTTATGTTTACCTGTAGTTTTTGATCTCACTGAATCACGCCAATTATGTTCACCTGTAGTTTGTGATCTCATTGTCTCATGCCCAGTTATGTTTCACCTGTAGTTTGTGATCTCACTGTCTCAAACAGTTATGTTCACCCTTAGTTTTGGATCCTCAGTGTCGATGGCTGGTTATTATCGCCTGTAGTTTGTGATCTAACTTTCTCGTGCCAGTTATGTTCATACCGTAGTTTGTGATCTCACTGTCTCATGCCAGTTATGTTCGCCTGTAGTTTGTGATCTCTCCTATATCTCATGCTGGTTATGTTTATTTGTCTTTTGTTATCTCACTGTCTTTGCTGGTTATCTTCACCTATAGTTTTATGATCTCACTCTCTTATGCTGTTTATGTTCACCTATAAGTTTGTGATCTCACTGTCTAATGCCAATATGTTCAACTGGAGTTTGGTGATCACACTGTCTCATGCAGTTAGTTCACCTCGAGTTGTGATCTCCAATGTCCCATCCCACTTAAGTTCACGCTTTAGTTGTGATCTCACTGTCTCCTGCTGGTTATTTCACGTGTCGTTTTGTGATCTCACTGTCATCCTTGCTGGTAGTTCAGACCTGTTACTTTGTGATCTCACGTCTCATGCTGGGTATTCATCTGTATTTTGTAATCCACGTCCTCATGCCGGTTATGTTCACCTGTAGTTTGTTATGTCACTGTCGTATACTGGTTATGTTGATCCTGTATTTGAAATCTCACTGTCTCAGCCAGTTATGTTCACCTGTGGCTTGTGATCTCACTGTCTCATGCTGGTTTTTTTCACCTGTAGTTTGTGATCTCACTGTCTCATACTGGTTATGTTCACCTGTAGGTTGTGATCTCACTGTCTGATGCCAGTTATGTTCAACTGTAGTTTGTGATCTCACTGTCTTATGCAGTTATGTTCACCTGTAGTTGGTGATCTCACTGTCTCATGCCACTTTTGTTCACCTGTAGTTTGTGATCTCACATTCTCATGCCGGTTATGTTCACCTGTAATTTTTGATCCCACTGTCTCTCGATGGTTATGTTCACCTGTAGTTTGTGATCTCTCTGTCTGATGCCAGTTATGTTTACATGTAGTTTGTGATATCACTGTCTCATGCTGGTTATGTTCACCTGCAGTTTGTGATCTCACTGTCTCACGCCAGTTATCTTCATATGTAGTTTGTGATCTCACTGTCTCCTGCCAGCTATGTTCAATTGTATTTTTTTGATCTCACTGTCTCATGCCACTTTTGTTCACCTGCAGTTTGTGATGTCACTATCTCATGCCAGTTATGTTCACCTGTAGTTTGTGATCTCACTGATTCATACCGCTTATGTTCACATGTAGTTTGTGATCTCACTGTCTAATGCCAGTCATGTTCACCTGTAGTTTGTGAACTCAATGTCTAATGCCAGTTATGATCACCTGTAATTTGTGATCTCACTTTCTCATGCCGGTTATGTTCACTGAAGTTTGTAATCTCTCTGTCTCATGCTGGTTATGTTCACCTGTAGTTTGTTTTCTCACTGTCTTATGCCAGTTATGCTCACGGATAGTTTGTGATCTCACTGTCTGATGCCCTTTACGTTCACCTGTAGTTTGTAATCTCACTGTCTCATGCTGGTTATGTTCACCTGCAGTTTGTGATCTCACTGCCTCATGCCAGTTATGTTCACCTGTAGTTTGTGGTCTCACTGTCTCATGCCGGTTATGTTCACCTGTTGTTTATGATCTCCCTCTCTCATGACGCATATGTTCACCTGTAGTTTGTGATCTCACTGTCTCATGCTGGTTATGTTCACCTGTAGTTTGTAATCTCACTGTCTCGAGCTGGTTATGATTCACGCTTTAGTAGTTTTGCGATCTCAACTGTCTCCATGCCCAGTTATGTTCACCTGTAGTTTTGTGATCTCATTGTCCCTCATGCCGGTTATGGTTCACCTGTAGTTTTGATCTCCACTGACTCAAGCAGATTATGTTTTCACCACCGTAGTTTTGTGTTCTCAACTGGGTCCTCATGCGGTTATGGGTCACCGGTTGTTTGTGATCTCACTGTCTCATGCCAGTTATGTTCACCTGTAGTTTTTTATCTCACTGTCTCATTCTGGTTATGTTCACCTGTAGTTTGTGATCTCACTGTCTCATACCAGTTATGTTCATCTGTAGTTTGTGATCTCATTGTCTCATGGCAGTTAAGTTCACCCATAGTATATGATCTCACTGTCTTATGCCAGTTATGTTCACCTGTAGTTTGTGATCTTATTGTCTCATGCCGGTTATGTTAACCTGTAGTTTGAAATCTCACTGTCTCATGCCAGTTATGTTCATCCTTAGTTTGTGATCTCACTATCTCATGCTGGTTATGTTCACCTGTAGTTTGTGTTCTCACTGTCTCATGCCAGTTATGTACACCTGCAGTTTGTGATCTCTCTATCTCATGCTGTTTATGTTCACCTGTAGATTGTGATCTCACTGTCTCATGCTGGTTATGTTCACCTGTAGTTTGCGATCTCATTGTCTGATGCCAGTTATGTTCACTTGTACTTTTTTTTTTTTTTTTTATCTCATTGCCTCATGCTGGATACGTCATTAACCTGTATTTGTGATGCTCACTGTCTCAAAGCTGGTATATATTAACTTGAGTAGTGATCTCACTGTGTCATCAAATTTTGTTCACCTCTATTAGTTTATCTCACATTCCTCATGCTAGTTATGTTTCACTTGCAGTTTTGTGATCTCTCTGTCTCATGCCGTAAATCTTACCTGTAGTTGTGATCTCATAGTCTCAGCATGGTTTGTTTACCTGTAGTTTGTTATCCACTGTCTCAAGCTAGTTATGGTTCAACACAGTAGTTTGTGATCTCTCTGCCTCAGCAAGTTATGTCACTCAGTAGTTTGTGATCTCGACTGTCCTCATGTCGGTTATGTTCACCTGAAGTTTGTGATCTCACTGTCTCATGCCAGTTGCCATTCACACTGAACTTTGTAATCTCACTGAGTCATTCCCGATATCTCACCTGCCGTTTTTTGTGATCTCTCACTTTCTCATGCCAGTTATGTTTCACCTGTAGTTTTGTGATCTCACTGTTTATGCTGGTTAATATTTCACCTGAACGTTTGTAATCTCACTGTCTCATGCCACTTATGTTCATCAGTAGTTTTTGATCTCACTGTCTCATGTTGTTATGTTTCAGCGTCTGTAGTTTGTGATCACATTGCTAAAGCCAGTTTATGTTCACCTGAAATTGTGTCCACTGTCTCAAGCCAGTTATGAGACCACCTTTAGTTTGTGATCTCACATTCTCTTGCCAGTTTATGTTCACCTGTGAGTTGTGATCTCACTGTCCCTCTTGCGGTTATGTTCACATTGTAGTTTTGTAATCCTCACTGTCTCATACAGTGTATGTTCTCCTGTAAGTTTGTGATTCTCACTTCTCATGCTGGTTATGTTCACCTGTAGTTTGTGATCCACTGTCTCATTAAGTTATGTTCAACAGAGTTTTGATAAGCACTGTCTCATGCCAGTTATGATCACGCTATCGTTTTTGATCCCCACCCCTGTCTCATGCTGGCTATATTCAACCTGTATTTGTGATCTCTCTGTCTAAACGAAGTTATGTTCACCTGTAACTTGTGAGCTCACTGACTAATTACGGTTATGTTCACGTGTAGTTTATGATCTCACTGTCTCATGCCAGTTATGTTCACAAGTAGTTTGTGATCTCACTGTCTCATGCCGGTTATGTTCACCTGTAGTTTGTGGTCTCACTGTCTCATGCCGGTTATGTTCACCTGTAGTTTGTGATCTCAATGTCTTATGCCAATTTTGATCACATGTAGTT
Organism: Cherax quadricarinatus; assembly: GCF_026875155.1. NCBI lineage: Eukaryota > Metazoa > Arthropoda > Malacostraca > Decapoda > Parastacidae > Cherax > Cherax quadricarinatus. The sequence continues at coordinate 1,592,386 of NC_069483.1, forward strand.
TGTGATCTCACTGTCTCATGCTGGTTATGTTTACCTGTAGTTTGTAATCTCTCTGTCTCATGCTGGTTACGTTCACCTGTAGTTTGTGATCTCACTGTCTCACGCCAATTATGTTCACCTATAGTTTGTGATCTCATTGTCTCATGCCAGTTATGTTCACCTGTAGTTTGTGATCTCACTGTCTCATAACAGTTATGTTCACCCTTAGTTTGTGATCTCAGTGTCTGATGCTGGTTATTTTCGCCTGTAGTTTGTGATCTAACTCTCTCATGCCAGTTATGTTCACCCATAGTTTGTGTTCTCACTGTCTAATGCCAGTTATGTTCGCCTGTAGTTTGTGATCTTTCTATCTCATGCTGGTTATGTTCACCTGTAGTTAATGATCTTACTGTCTCATGCTGATTAATTCAACAGGTAGTTTTGATCTTTTGTCTCATGCCAGTTATGTTTACTTGTACTTTGTGATCTCACTGTCTCATGCTGGTTATGTTCACCCATAGTTTATGATCTCACTGTCTTATGCTGCTTATGTTCGCCTATAGTTTGTGATCTCACTCTCTAATGCCAATTATGTTCACCTGTAGTTTGTGATCCCACTGCCTCATGCTGGTTATATTCACCTGTAGTTTGTCATCTCTCTGTCTCACGTCAGTTTTATTCACCTGTAGTTTGTGATCTCACCGTCAAAAGCCAGTTATATTCACCTGTAGCTTATGATCTCGCTGACTAGTGCCAGTTATGTTCACCTGTAATTTGTGATCTTACTGTCTCATGCCAGTTTTGTTAACGTGTAGTTTATGATCTCTCTGTCATATGCCAGTTATGTTCACAAGTAGTTTGTGATCTCACTGTCTCATGCCGGTAATGTTCACCTGTAGTTTGTGGTCTCACTGTCTCATGTCGGTTATGTTCACCTGTAGTTTGTGATCTCACTGTCTCATGCAAGTTTTTTTCATGTGTAGTTTATGATCTCACTGTCTCATGCCAGTTATGTTCACAAGTAGTTTGTGATCTCACTGTCTCATGCCGGTTATGTTCACCTATAGATTGTGATGTCAATGACTCATGCCAGTTTTGATCACATGTAGTTTGTGATCTCACTGTCTCATGCCGGTTATGTTTTACCTTAGTTTTTATCTTTATGTCTCATGCTGGTTTATGTTCACACTGTAGTTTTGTGATCTCAACTGTCTCATGCAAGTTTTTTTCATGTGTATTTTATGAACTCACTGTCTCAGCCAGTTTTATGTTTTCACAAGTAGTTGATGATCTCACTGTCTCATGCCGTTTATGTTCACCTAATATTTGTGATGTCAATGTCTCATGCCAGTTTTGATCACATGTAGTGTTGTGATCTCACTGTCTCAATGCCGGTTATGTTTACCTGTGTTTTGTAAGCTTTATGTCTCATCTGAGCTGGTATGTTCACCTGTATTTTGTGATCTCACTGTCTCATGCCAATTATGTTCAACCCTGTAGTTTTGGTGATCTCATTGTCCTAGCCAGTTATGTTTCACCTGTAGTTTGGATCTCACTTCCTCATAACAGTTTTATGTTTACCCTAAGTTGTGAACTCAATGTCTGGATTGCTGGTTATTTTCGCCTATAGTTTTGTGATCTAACCTCTAATGCCAGTTATGTCACTCCGTAGATTTGTGATCTCACTGTCTCATGAGCCGGTTATGTTTCGCCTGTAGTTTGTGATCTCTCCATCGTCGATGCTTGGTTATCTTCACCTGTAGTTTATGATCTCACTGTCCTCAGGTGATTATGTTCACCCTGTAGTTTGTGATCTCCTGTCTCATGCCAGTTGTGTTTACTTGTACTTGTGATGCTTCACTGTCTCAGTTCTGTTAAGTTCACCTAAGTTGTGTGATCTCACTGTCATAATGCCAATTAATGTTTCACGTGTAGTTTGTGATCAAAGTTTCTCATGCAAGTTATGTTACACCTGGAGTTTGAGATCTCAACTGTCCCCACCCCAACTTATGTTCCCCTGTTGTAGTGATCTCAACTGTCTCATGCTGGTTATGTTTCACCTGTGTTTGTGATCTCACTGTCCTCATGCTGGTTATGTATCAACCAGTAGTTTTTGTGATCTCACTGTCTCATTCTGGTTATGTTTATCTGTAGTTTTGTGATCTCCCTGTCCTCATGCTGTTTATGTTTCACCTGTAGTTTTGTTATCTCACTGTCACATGCTAGTTATGTTTTACTTGTATTTTGTAATCTCACTGTCTGATGCCAGTTATGTTCATCTATAGTTTGTGATAAAGTGTCTAAGCCCGTTACGTCACTTGTAGTTTGTGAACTCACTGACCTAGTGCCGTTATGTTCACCGGTAGTTTGTATCTCACTGTCTCATTTCCCGGTTTATGTTCACAATGTAAGTTTTTGATCTCACTGTCTCATTGCTAGTTATGTTCACCTGTAATTATGATCCCACTGTCTCATGATGGTTATATTCACCTGTAGTTTGTGATATCACTGTCCTATGCCGGTTATGTTCATCTGTAAGTTTGTGTTCTCACTGTCTCATGCCAGTTATGCTCACACTGTAGTTTGTTATCTGACTGCCTCATGACATTAGTTCAACATTGTATTTTTGTGATCCTCACGGTCTGGTGCGGTTATGTTCACCTGTAGGTTTGTGTCCACTCACTGTCTGATGCCAGTTATGTTCACCACCGTATTTGTGATTCTCACTGTCCATGCCAGTTTTATGTTACCTGTATTTTGTGATCTCAATGTCTTCATGCACACTTTTGTTCACCTCTGGTTGTGATCCACTCTCTCATGCCCGTTATGTTCACCTGTAATTAATGATACCCACCCAGAACCGTCTCATGAAGGTTTATATTCACCTGTAGTTTGTGATCTCACTGTTCCATGCCGGTTATGTTCACCTGTAGTTTGTGATCTCACTGTCTCATGCCAGTAATGCTCACCTATAGTTTGTTATATGACTGCCTCATGCCAGTTCTGTTCACTTGTAGTTTGTGATCTCACTGTCTGGTGCCGGTTATGTTCACGTTTAGTTTTTGATCTCAGTGTCTCATGCCGTTTATGTTCACCTGTAGTTTGTGATCTCACTGTCTCATGCTAGTTATGTTCTCCTGTAATTTCTGATCTCACTTTCTCATGCCGGTTATGTTCACTGAAGTTTGTAATCTCTCTCCTCATGCGGTTTATGTTCACACTGTATTTGTTTTTCTTCACTGTCTCATGCCAGTTATGTTCACGAGAGTTTTTTGATCTCACTGTCTCATGTGCCCGTTACGTGCACCCCTGCATTTGTGATCTCACTGTCTCATGCCAGTTATTTTCACCTGTTGTTTGTGGTCTCACTGTCTCATGCCAGTTATGTTCACCTGTTGTTTGTGATCTCCCTGTCTCATGACGCACATGTTCACCTTTAGTTTGTGATCTCACTGTCTCATGCTGGTTTTGTTCACCTGTAGTTTGTAATCTAACTGTCTCATGCAAGTTAAGTTCACCTGTACTTTGTGATATCACTGTCTCATGCCAGTTATGATCACTTGTAGTTTGTGATCTCACTGTCTTGTACTGGTTATATTCACCTTTAGTTTGCGATCTCACTGTCTCATGCCAGTTATGTTCACCTGTAGTTTGTGATCTCATTGTCTCATGCCAGTTATGTTCACCTGTAGTTTGTGATCTCACTGTCTCAAAGCAGTTATGTTCACTTGTAGTTTGTCTTCTCACTGTCTCATACTGGATATGGTCACCGGTAGTTTGTGATCTCACTGTCTCATGCCAGTTATGTTCACCTGTAGTTTTTTATCTCACTGTCTCATGCTGGATATGTTCACCTGTAGTTTGTGATATCACTGTCTCATGCCAGTTATGATCACTTGTAGTTTGTGATCTCACTGTCTTGTACTGGTTATATTCACCTTTAGTTTGCGATCTCACTGTCTCATGCCAGTTATGTTCACCTGTAGTTTGTGATCTCATTGTCTCATGCCAGTTATGTTCACCTGTAGTTTGTGATCTCACTGTCTCAAAGCAGTTATGTTCACCTGTAGTTTGTCTTCTCACTGTCTCATACTGGATATTGTCACCGGTAGTTTGTGATCTCACTGTCTCATGCCAGTTATGTTCACCTGTAGTTTTTTATCTCACTGTCTCATGCGTTTTACGTTCACCTGTAGTTTGTGATCTCACTGTCTCATGCCGGATTTGTTAACATATAGTTTGTGATCTCACTGTCTCATTCCCGATATGCTCACCTGCAGTTTGTGATCTCACTGTCTTATGCTGGTTATATTCACCTGAAGTTTGTAATCTCACTGTCTCATGCCACTTATGTTCATCTGTAGTTTTTGATCTCACTGTCTCATGTTGGTTATGTTCACCTGTAGTTTTTGATCTCACTGCCTCATGCCAGTTATGTTCACCTGAAATTTGTGATCTCACTGTCTCAAGCCAGTTATGATCTCCTGTAGTTTGTGATCTCACATTCTCATGCCAGTTATGTTCACCTGTAGATTGTGATCTCACTGTCTCTTGCTGGTTATGTTCACTTGTAGTTTGTAATCTCACTGTCTCATACAAGTTACGTTCTCCTGTAGTTTGTGATCTCACTGTCTCATGCTGGTTATGTTCACCTGTAGTTTGTGATCTCACTGTCTCATGTAAGTTATGTTCAACAGTAGATTGTGATATCACTGTCTCATGCCAGTTATGATCACCTATAGTTTGTGATCCCACTGTCTCATGCTGGCTATATTCACCTGTAGTTTGTGATCTCTCTGTCTCACGAAAGTTATGTTCACCTGTAACTTGTGATCTCACTGACTAATTCCGGTTATGTTTACGTGTAGTTTATGAACTCACTGTCTCATGCCAGTTATGTTCACAAGTAGTTTGTGATCTCACTGTCTCATGCCGGTTATGTTCACCTGTAGTTTGTGGTCTCACTGTCTCATGCCAGTTATGTTCACCTATAGTTTGTGATGTCAATGTCTCATGCCAGTTTTGATCACATGTAGTTTGTGATCTCACTGTCTCATGCCGGTTATGTTTACATGTAGTTTGTAATCTCTCTGTCTCATGCTGGTTATGTTCACCTGTAGTTTGTGATCTCACTGTCTCATGCCAATTATGTTCACCTGTAGTTTGTGATCTCATTGTCTCAAGCCAGTTATGTTCACCTGTAGTTTGTGATCTCACTGTCTCATAACAGTTATGTTCACCCTTAGTTTGTGATCTCAATGTCTGATGCTGGTTATTTTCGCCTATAGTTTGTGATCTAACTCTCTAATGCCAGTTATGTTCACCCGTAGTTTGTGATCTCACTGTCTCATGCCGGTTATGTTCGCCTGTAGTTTGTGATCTCTCTATCTCACGCTGGTTATCTTCACCTGTAGTTTATGATCTCACTGTCTCAGGCTGATTATGTTCACCTGTAGTTTGTGATCTCCTTGTCTCATGCCAGTTGTGTTTACTTGTACTTTGTGATCTCACTGTCTCATTCTGGTTATGTTCACCTATAGTTTATGATCTCACTGTCTTATGCTGGATATGTTCACCTATAGTTTGTGATCTCACTGTCTAATGCCAATTATGTTCACGTGTAGTTTGTGATCAAACTTTCTCATGCAAGTTATGTTCACCTGGAGTTTGAGATCTCACTGTCCCATCCCACTTATGTTCACCTGTAGTTTGTGATCTCACTGTCTCATGCTGGTTATGTTCACCTGTCGTTTGTGATCTCACTGTCTCATGCTGGTTATGTTCACCTGTAGTTTGTGATCTCACTGTCTCATACTGGTTATGTTTACCTGTAGTTTGTGATCTCCCTGTCTCATGCTGGTTATTTCACCTGTAGTTTGATATCTCACTGTCCATGTTTGTTTATTTTACTTGTATTTGAAATTTCTCACTGCCCTGATGCCAGTTATGTTCATCTATAGTTTGTGATATAAGTGTCTCATGCCCGTTATGTTCACTTGTAGTTTGTGATCTCACTGTCTAGTGCCGGTTATGTTCACCTGTAGTTTGTGATCTCACTGTCTCATGCCGATTATATTCACATGTAGTTTCTGATCTCACTGTCTCATGCTAGTTATGTTCACCTGTAATTTATGATCCCACTGTCTCATGATGGTTATATTCACCTGTAGTTTGTGATCTCACTGTCCCATGCCGGTTATGTTCATCTGTAGTTTGTGATCTCACTGTCTCATGCCAGTTATGCTCACCTGTAGTTTGTTATCTTACTGCCTCATGCCAGTTATGTTCACTTGTAGTTTGTGATCTCACTGTCTGGTGCCGGTTCTGTTCACCTGTAGGTTGTGATCTCACTGTCTGATGCCAGTTATGTTCACCTGTAGTTTGTGATCTCACTGTCTCATGCCAGTTATGTCTACCTGTATTTTGTGATCTCACTGTCTCATGCCACTTTTATTCACCTGTAGTTTGTGATCTCACTGTCTCATGCCAGTTATGTTCACCTGTAATTTATGATCCCACCGTCTCATGATGGTTATATTCACCTGTAGTTTGTGATCTCACTGTCCCATGCCGGTTATGTTCACCTGTAGTTTGTGATATCACTGTCTCATGCCAGTTATTCTCACCTATAGTTTGTTATCTGACTGCCTCATGCCAGTTCTGTTCACTTGTAGTTTGTGATCTCACTGTCTGGTGCCGGTTATGTTCACCTGTAGTTTTTGATCTCAGTGTCTCATGCCGGTTATGTTCACCTGTAGTTTGTGATCTCACTGTCTCATGCTAGTTATGTTCTCCTGTAATTTCTGATCTCACTTTCTCATGCCGGTTATGTTCACTGAAGTTTGTAATCTCTCTGTCTCATGCTGGTTATGTTCACCTGTAGTTTGTTTTCTCACTGTCTCATGCTAGTTATGTTCACGGAGAGTTTGTAATCTCACTGTCTCATGCCCGTTACGTTCACCTGTAGTTTGTAATCTCACTGTCTCATGCTAGTTATGTTCACCTGCAGTTTGTGATCTCACTGTCTCATGCCAGTTATTTTCACCTGTTGTTTGTGGTCTCACTGTCTCATGCCGGTTATGTTCACCTGTTGTTTGTGATCTCCCTGTCTCATGACGCACATGTTCACCTTTAGTTTGTGATCTCACTGTCTCATGCTGGTTTTGTTCACCTGTAGTTTGTAATCTAACTGTCTCATGCAAGTTAAGTTCACCTGTAGTTTGTGATATCACTGTCTCATGCCAGTTATGATCACTTGTAGTTTGTGATCTCACTGTCTTGTACTGGTTATATTCACCTTTAGTTTGCGATCTCACTTTCTCATGCTAGTTATGTTCACTTGCAGTTTGTGATCTCTCTGTCTCATGCCAGTAATCTTACCTGTAGTTTGTGATCTCACTGTCTCATGCTGGTTATGTTCACCTGTAGTTTGTTATCTCACTGTCTCAAGCTAGTTATGTTCACCAGTAGTTTGTGATCTCTCTGCCTCATGCAAGTTATGTTCACCAGTAGTTTGTGATCTCACTGTCTCATGTCGGTTATGTTCACCTGAAGTTTGTGAACTCACTGTCTCATGCCAGTTGCATTCACCTGTACTTTGTAATCTCACTGTGTCATTTCAATTATGTTCACCTGTAGTTTGTGATTTCACATTCTCATGCCGCTTACGCTCACCTGTAGTTTGTAATCTTATTGTCTCATGCCAGCTATGTACACCTGAAGTTTTTGAACTCACTGTCTCATGCGTTTTACGTTCACCTGTAGTTTGTGATCTCACTGTCTCATGCCGGATTTGTTAACATATAGTTTGTGATCTCACTGTCTCATTCCCGATATGCTCACCTGCAGTTTGTGATCTCACTGTCTTATGCTGGTTATATTCACCTGAAGTTTGTAATCTCACTGTCTCATGCCACTTATGTTCATCTGTAGTTTTTGATCTCACTGTCTCATGTTGGTTATGTTCACCTGTAGTTTTTGATCTCACTGCCTCATGCCAGTTATGTTCACCTGAAATTTGTGATCTCACTGTCTCAAGCCAGTTATGATCACCTGTAGTTTGTGATCTCACATTCTCATGCCAGTTATGTTCACCTGTAGATTGTGATCTCACTGTCTCTTGCGGGTTTAATTGTTCACTTGTAGTTTGTAATCTCACTGTCTCATACAAGTTACGTTCTCCTGTAGTTTGTGATCTCACTGTCTCATGCTGGTTATGTTCACCTGTAGTTTGTGATCTCACTGTCTCATGTAAGTTATGTTCAACAGTAGATTGTGATATCACTGTCTCATGCCAGTTATGATCCCCTTTATAGTTTTGTGATCCCACTGTCTCATGCTGGCTATTTTTCACCTGTAGTTTGTGATCTCTCTGTCTCACGAAAGTTATGTTCACCTGTAACTTGTGATCTCACTGACTAATTCCGGTTATGTTTACGTGTAGTTTATGAACTCACTGTCTCATGCCAGTTATGTTCACAAGTAGTTTGTGATCTCACTGTCTCATGCCGGTTATGTTCACCTGTAGTTTGTGGTCTCATTGTCTCATGCCAGTTATGTTCACCTATAGTTTGTGATGTCAATGTCTCATGCCAGTTTTGATCACATGTAGTTTGTGATCTCACTGTCTCATGCCGGTTATGTTTACCTGTAGTTTGTAATCTTTATGTCTCATGCTGGTTATGTTCACCTGTAGTTTGTGATCTCACTGTCTCATGCCAATTATGTTCACCTGTAGTTTGTGATCTCTTTGGGTCTCAAGCCAGTTTTTTCACCTTTGTAGTTTGTGATCTCACTGTCTCATAACAGTTATGTTCACCCTTAGTTTGTGATCTCAATGTCTGATGCTGGTTATTTTCGCCTATAGTTTGTGATCTAACTCTCTAATGCCAGTTATGTTCACCCGTAGTTTGTGATCTCACTGTCTCATGCCGGTTATGTTCGCCTGTAGTTTGTGATCTCTCTATCTCACGCTGGTTATCTTCACCTGTAGTTTATGATCTCACTGTCTCAGGCTGATTATGTTCACCTGTAGTTTGTGATCTCCTTGTCTCATGCCAGTTGTGTTTACTTGTACTTTGTGATCTCACTGTCTCATTCTGGTTATGTTCACCTATAGTTGATGATCTCACTGTCTTATGCTGGATATGTTCACCTATAATTTGTGATCTCACTGTCTAATGCCAATTATGTTCACGTGTATTTTGTGATCAAACTTTCTTATGCAAGTTATGTTCACCTGGAGTTTGAGATCTCACTGTCCCATCCCACTTATATTCACCTGTAGTTTGTGATCTCACTGTCTCATGCTGGTTATGTTCACCTGTCGTTTGTGATCTCACTGTCTCATGCTGGTTATGTTCACCTGTAGTTTGTGATCTCACTGTCTCATACTGGTTATGTTTACCTGTAGTTTGTGATCTCCCTGTCTCATGCTGGTTATGTTCACCTGTAGTTTGATATCTCACTGTCTCATGCTTGTTATGTTTACTTGTAGTTTGTAATCTCACTGTCTGATGCCAGTTATGTTCATCTATAGTTTGTGATATAAGTGTCTCATGCCCGTTATGTTCACTTGTAGTTTGTAATCTCACTGTCTCATACAAGTTACGTTCTCCTGTAGTTTGTGATCTCACTGTCTCATGCTGGTTATGTTCACCTGTAGTTTGTGATCTCACTGTCTCATGTAAGTTATGTTCAACAGTAGTTTGTGATATCAGTGTCTCATGCCAGTTACGATCACCTATAGTTTGTGATCCCACTGTCTCATGCTGGCTATATTCACCTGTAGTTTGTGATCTCTCTGTCTCACGAAAGTTATGTTCACCTGTAACTTGTGATCTCACTGACTAATTCCGGTTATGTTCACGTGTAGTTTATGATCTCACTGTCTCATGCCAGTTATGTTCACAAGTAGTTTGTGATCTCACTGTCTCATGCCGGTTATGTTCACCTGTAGTTTGTGGTCTCACTGTCTCATGCCGGTTATGTTCACCTATAGTTTGTGATGTCAATGTCTCATGCCAGTTTTGATCACATGTAGTTTGTGATCTCACTGTCTCATGCCGGTTATGTTTACCTGTAGTTTGTAATCTTTATGTCTCATGCTGGTTATGTTCACCTGTAGTTTGTGATCTCACTGTCTCATGCCAATTATGTTCACCTGTAGTTTGTGATCTCATTGTCTCAAGCCAGTTATGTTCACCTGTAGTTTGTGATCTCACTGTCTCATAACAGTTATGTTCACCCTTAGTTTGTGATCTCAATGTCTGATGCTGGTTATTTTCGCCTATAGTTTGTGATCTAACTCTCTAATGCCAGTTATGTTCACCCGTAGTTTGTGATCTCACTGTCTCATGCCGGTTATGTTCGCCTGTAGTTTGTGATCTCTCTATCTCATGCTGGTTATCTTCACCTGTAGTTTATGATCTCACTGTCTCAGGCTGATTATGTTCACCTGTAGTTTGTGATCTCCTTGTCTCATGCCAGTTGTGTTTACTTGTACTTTGTGATCTCACTGTCTCATTCTGGTTATGTTCACCTATAGTTTATGATCTCACTGTCTTATGCTGGATATGTTCACCTATAGTTTGTGATCTCACTGTCTAATGCCAATTATGTTCACGTGTAGTTTGTGATCAAACTTTCTCACGCAAGTTATGTTCACCTGGAGTTTGAGATCTCACTGTCCCATCCCACTTATGTTCACCTGTAGTTTGTGATCTCACTCTCTCATGCTGGTTATGTTCACCTGTCGTTTGTGATCTCACTGTCTCATGCTGGTTATGTTCACCTGTAGTTTGTGATCTCACTGTCTCATACTGGTTATGTTTATCTGTAGTTTGTGATCTCCCTGTCTCATGCTGGTTATGTTCACCTGTAGTTTGTTATCTCACTGTCTCATGCTTGTTATGTTTACTTGTAGTTTGTAATCTCACTGTCTGATGCCAGTTATGTTCATCTATAGTTTGTGATATAAGTGTCTCATGCCCGTTATGTTCACTTGTAGTTTGTGATCTCACTGTCTAGTGCCGGTTATGTTCACCTGTAGTTTGTGATCTCACTGTCTCATGCCGATTATATTCACATGTAGTTTCTGATCTCACTGTCTCATGCTAGTTATGTTCACCTGTAATTTATGATCCCACTGTCTCATGATGGTTATATTCACCTGTAGTTTGTGATCTCACTGTCCCATGCCGGTTATGTTCATCTGTAGTTTGTGATCTCACTGTCTCATGCCAGTTATGCTCACCTGTAGTTTGTTATCTTACTGCCTCATGCCAGTTATGTTCACTTGTAGTTTGTGATCTCACTGTCTGGTGCCGGTTCTGTTCACCTGTAGGTTGTGATCTCACTGTCTGATGCCAGTTATGTTCACCTGTAGTTTGTGATCTCACTGTCTCATGCCAGTTATGTCTACCTGTATTTTGTGATCTCACTGTCTCATGCCACTTTTATTAAACCTGTAGTTGTGATCTCACTGTCTCATGCCAGTTATGTTCACCTGAAAATTTATGTTTCCCACCGTCTCATGATGGTTATATTCACCTGTAGTTTGTGATCTCACTGTCCCATGCCGGTTATGTTCACCTGTAGTTTGTGATATCACTGTCTCATGCCAGTTATTCTCACCTATAGTTTGTTATCTGACTGCCTCATGCCAGTTCTGTTCACTTGTAGTTTGTGATCTCACTGTCTGGTGCCGGTTATGTTCACCTGTAGTTTTGATCTCAATTTCTCATGGCAGTAAAGTTCACCCATAGTATATGATCTCACTGTCTTATGCCATTATGTTCACCTGTAGTTTGTGATCTTATTGTCTCATGCCGGTTATGATAACCTGTAGTTTGTGATTCAACTGTCATCATGCCATAATTGGTTCACCTGTAGCTTGTGATCCACTGTCTCATGCTTGGGTTTTGTTACACCTGTAGTTTTGTTATCTCACTGTCTCAAACTTGTTATGTTACCTGTAGGTTATGAACTCACTGTCTAATGCCAGAGTATGTTTCAAACTGACGTTGGTGATCTCACTGTCTCCATGCAGTTATGTTCACCAGTAGTTTGGTGATCTCATGTCCTCATTCACTTTGTTCACCTAGTATAGTGTCTCACATCTCATGCCAGGTTATGTTCACCTGTGAATTTATGATCCCACTTCTCTCTCGATGGATGAAGTCAGCCTGTAGTTTGTGATCTCACTGTCTCATGCCAGATTATGTTTTCATGTAGGTTTGGATCTCACTGTCACATGCTGGTTAATTCACCTGCAGTTTGTGATCTCACTGTCCACACGCCCAATATCTTCACTTGTATTTTGTGATCTCCCAGGTCAGCCTGCCACTATGTCAATTGTATTTTTGTTTATCTCACAGTCTCATGCCACTTTTGTTCACCTCAGTTTGTGATCTCACTGTCTCATGCCAGTTATATTCACCTGTTAGTTTGTGATCTTCACTGACTCATACCGCTTATGTTCAAAGGTAGTTTGTGATCTCACTGTCTACTGCCAATCATATCACCTGTAGTATTGAACTCAATGGGCTAATGCCAGTTATGATCACCTGAAATTTGTGAACTCACATTGTCTCATGCGTTTATGTTTACTGAAGTTTGTAACTCTCTGTCTCATGCTTGTTAATCACCCTGTATTGTGGAGGTTGTAGAGGATTATGATAGGGGGTGGGGGTGAGGAGGGGGGGTGTGGGTTGGATTGCGGGGGAGGTGGGTGGGAGTGGAGGGGTTCGGGGGGGGGTGAGTGAGTGGTGGGGGGGGGAGTGAGGTCGCAGAGGGGGTAGGGGTAGAGTTTGTAGGGGGAGGGTAGTTTTTGTTTTCTCACTGTCTCATGGCCAGTTATGTTCAAGAAGTTTGTGAACTCACTGTCTCATGCCCTTTACGGTCACTGTAGTTTGTATCTCACTGTCTCATGCTGGTTATGTTCTCCTGCAGTTTGTGATCTCACTGCCTCATGCCAGTTATGTTCACCTTTAGTTTGTGTCTCACTGTATCATACCGGTCATGTTCACCTTGTTTAAGATCTCCCTGACTCATGACGCATATGTCACCTCTAGTTTGTGATCTCACAGTCTCGTGCAGTTAAGTTCACCTTTAGTTTGCGATCTCGACTGTCTCAAGCAGTTATGTTCACCCGTAGTTTTTGGTTCATCACTGTCTCATGCTGGTATATGGTGCACCGTAGTTTGTGATCTCACTATCTCATGCACGGGATGTTCACCTGTATTTTTTATCTCACTGTCTCGTCATGCTGGTTATGTTCACCTGTAGTTTTGTGATCTCACTGTCTTCATACCATTATGTTCATCTGTATTTTGTTGATCACATTTTCTCATGGCATTAATTTCACCCATAGTATATAATCCTTTTTTTTATTCCCAACTTTTTTAGTCTTAATGCCAGTTAATGATCACCAGAGTTTGTGATCTTATTGTCTCTTGTCGGATTTTTTATGTTAACCATAAGTTTTGTGATACTCAATGTCTCATTCCAGTTATGTTCATCCTTAGTTAGTGATCTCACTTTCTCCATGCAGTTAAGTTTCACCAGCAGTTTTGTGTTCTCACAGTCTCCATGCCAGTTATGTACACACTGCAGTTTAGTGATCTCTCTATCTCAGCATGTTTATGATCACCTGTAGATTGTGATCTCACAGTCTCATGCTGGTTATGTCACCTGTCTTTGCAATCTCATTGTCTGATGCCAGTTTATGTATCACTTGAACTGTTTGTATCTCATTACCTCATGCTGGATACTTTCACCTGTAGTTTGTGAATCTCCCTTTCTCAACTGGTTATATAAACATTGAAATATGTGATCTCACTGTCTCAGCAAATTTTGTTCACCTCTAGTTTGTTACTCACATTCACATGCTAGTTATGTTCTCTGCAGTTTGTGATCTCTCTGTCCTCATTCCGGTAATCAAACCAGTAGTTTGTGACCTCACTGTCTCATGCTGGTTATGAACACCTGTAGTTTTTTGTTATCTCACTGTCTCAACTAGTTATGTTCACCATAATAATGTTGATTCCTGCTCATGCAAGTTATGATCACCAGTAGTTTGGTGGATCACACTGTCTCATGTCGTTAGTTCCACCTGAAAGTTTTGAGAATCACACTGTCACATGCCAGTTGCATTCACCAGTACTTTGTAATCTCACTGTGTCATTTCAATAATGCCACCCTTATTTGTGATTATACACATTCCATGCCCGCTTTACGCTCACCTGTATTTTTGTAATCATATTGTCTCATGCCACTATGTTCACCTGAAGTTTTTTGAACTCACTGTCTCATGTGTTTTACGTTTGCACCTGTAGTTTTGTGATCTCACTGTCTCATTCCGGATTTATAACATATATTTTGTGATCTCACCTGTCACATTCCCGATATGCTTCACCTGCAGTTGTGATCTCACTTTTTTCATGCCATTATGTCCCCTGTATTTGTGATCTCACTGTCTTGTGCGGGTTTTTTACCTGAAGTTTGTTCTCCTGTCCATGCCCTTAGTTCATCTGTATTTTTTTACCCCCTGTCTCATGTTGGTTATGTTCACCTGTATTTTTGGACTCACTGCCTTGCCTGTTATGTTCACCTAAATTTGTATCTCACGTCTCAAGACAGTTATGATCACCTTAGTTTGTGACTACATTCTCATCATTTTTTCACCTGTAATTGTGACTCATTTCTCTTGGGGTTTTTTACATGGTTTGTAATTCACTGTTCAAACAAGTTTGTTCCCCGTGTTTGTATCTCACTGTCTTATCTGGTTATGTTACCTGGTTTGTATGCCGTTCATGTAAGTTATGTTCAACATTGTTTGTGATATCCCCTGTCTTGCATTATATCCCCTTTAGTTTGTAAATCCCCTGTCTCATGCTGGTTATTCACCTGTAGTTTGTGTTCTCGTCTCCCGGTTATGTTCACCTGAAACTTTGATCTCATGATAATTCGGTTATTTTGTATTTAAATGATTCATGTCTCATGAGTTATGTTACAAGTATTTGTGACTCACGCTCATCCGGGTTTGTTCCCCTGTGTTTGTGGTCTCACTTCTCATGCCAGTTATGTTCACCTGTTTTTTGTGATCTCAAGTCTTATGCCAGTTTTTGATCCATGTAGTTTGTGATCTCACTGTCTCATCCCGGTTTTTTTCCCCTGTAGTTTGTAATCTTCTGTCTCATGCTGGTTACTTCACCTTAGTTGTTATTCCTGTTCACCCCAAATTTATGTTCACTGTTTTTGGATCTCTTTCTCATGCCATTTAGGGTTCCCTGTATTTGTATCTAAATGTTCGTAAGTTATGTTCCCCCCTTTAGTTTGTGATCTCGTGTCTGATGCGGGTTATTTCCCCTGTTTTTGATCTAACTTCTATCCGTTTTTTCCCCCAAGTTTGGTTCTCATGTTAATGCCAGTTATGTTCGCCTGTAGTTTGTGATTTTCTATCTATCGGGTTTGTTCCCTGCAGTTAATGATCTTACTGTCTCAGCTATTTTTTCACCTTAGTTTGTTCTTGTTGTCTCATCATTTATGTTTATTGTACTTTGTGATCTCACTCTCTCTTTCTGGTTTGTTACCCAAAGTTTATGATCTTACTGTCTTATGCGGTTATGTTCGCCTTTATTTGGGACCCTGTCTAATGCAATTGTTTTCCCCTGCGTTTGTGACCACTCTGTCTCAGTTTTTTAGATCAGGAGCTTGGTCTCACTGTCCCACCCTCTTATGTTCACTTGAGATTGTGATTCACTGTCTCATAACATTATTTTCCCCTAGTTTGTGATCTCAGTGTCTGAGTGGTTATTTCTCCTTATTTTGTGTCTATCTCTTCTGAAGTTATGTTCACCCATAGTTTGTGATCTCACTTTTCCTGCCAGTTATGTTGCCGTAGTTTGTGATCTCTTTATCTTTTGGGGTTATGTTCCCCTGTAGTTAAATCTTACTGTCTCATGTGTTATTTTCCCCTGTAGTTTGTGATTCGTTGTTCTGCCAGTTTGTTTCATGTACTTTGTGTTACTGTCTATGCTGGTTTTTTTTCCCCAAAGTTTGATATTTGTCTTTGTGGTTATGTTCACATATAGTTTTTTTTCTCACTGTCTAATCAAATTTGTTCACCTGTCTTTTGATGTCACTTTTCCTTGCGGTTATTTTCACCGTCGTTTGTCCCTTTACTGTCTAATGCGGGTTATGTTCCCCTTTGTAGTTTGTGATTCACTGTCTCATGCCATTTAAATGTTCACCTGTAGTTTGTTATGTCACGACTATGGGGTTATGTTCACATGTAGTTTTTATCTACTGTCTTATCCCCGTTATTTTTCATGTAGTTGGGATAT
>NC_069483.1:1609210-1632248 GCF_026875155.1 Cherax quadricarinatus
TCAAACTGCAGGGCCCTAATAGGATGAGAAAGGAGAAAAACAAACTAGAGGTAAAACAAAATTGCTGGACGTGAGATCACAAACTTCAAAGTTAAATAACGGTTTTGGACAGTGATTTTAACAAATAAAGGTGAACGTATCGATGAGGAATGAGATCAAAAAGTAAGTGAACAAAAATGGCATGGCAATGTGATCGAAAGGGACAGGTGAAATATCCAGTGGACAGTGGATCACAATCTACAGGTAAAACAAAACAGCATAATTTGAGATCACAAACTAAGTGACGAAAGGGCATAGACATTTGGGCACAAACTAAGGTGCTAACCGTTGAGTAGTGGATCCAAACAAAGGGGTGAACATAACTGGATGGGGGACGTGGATCAAAAAACTGGGGTTTAAACTAACCGGCATGGGACAATAAGATCACAAACTAAGGTGAACATAGGATGGGGGCAGTGAGTCTTATACTATGGTTTTGAACTTAACTGGCATGAGAAAAATGAGATCACAAATACAGATGAACATAACTGGTATGAAAAGTGAGATCACAAACTACAGGTAAACATATCCGCATGAGACAGGAGTAAAAAACTCGGTAAAACTACTGGTGAGACAGTGAGATCAAAACTCCCGGTGACAATACCCATTTGGGAAAACCGTAGAAGACAAACTCAGGTGAAATAATGTTTTGAGCAGTGAGATCAAAAATAAGGTGCAAATGGCATGAGAAAATGGTCACAAATACGGTGAACAAATGGCTGAGACAGGAGATCGCAAATAAAGGTGAATATAACCAGTAAAAGACGTGAGATCACAAATAAAGTGTCATAATGGCGAGACAGTGATATCACAAACTAAGGTGAACAATCCGCATGAGAAGTGAGAAAAAAAAACACGGTGAACAAAACTGGCATGGACGTGAGTCCAAACTACCGGGGGCCATATCCAGTATGAGAAGTGAAAGACAAACTACAAGTGAACATAACTGTTTTTGAGAAGTGAGATCAAAAACTAAGGTGAACATAACTGGCTGAGACAATAGATACAAAATACAGGTAAACATAACTGGATGGCAGTGAGTCGCAAAATAAAGGAAAATTTACCAGACAAGACAGTGAGATCACAAACTAAAGTGATCAAAACGGGCATGGACAGTATATCCAAAGTACAGGTGAACTTAACTTGCATGAGAAGTTAGATTAAAAAAACTACGGTGAAAAAAACCACATGAGACAGTGAGATCACAAACAAAAGGTGAACTGTGGTCTGAGACGGGGGGAGATACAAAAAAAGGGGTGAACTAATGGCAATGAGACAGTGAGACCACAAAAAAACGGTGAAAAAAGGATGAGCAGTGAGATCACAAATGCAGGTGAAGTAACGGGCATGAGACGTGAGATCAAAAAACTCCCCGTAAAACATAATATGAGACATGAGAAAAAAAAACCAAAAAAAGGTGAAATAACCCATGGACAGAGAGTTTAAAAACTTCAGTGAAATAACCGGTGAGAAAGGGAGATCAGAAATTACAGGAAACATAAGCATGGACGTGAGATCACAAAACTACAGGTGAACAAAAACGGCATGGAAACTGAGATCAAAAATCCCCCCTGAAATAACCGGCCCCCAGACATTTGAGTCAAAAAATAAAGTGAACAGCTGGATGGGCAGTATATAAAAAAATATGGTGAGCCTTCTGGCATGGACAGGGATCAAAACTACAGGTGAAATAACCGGCAGGAAAGTGGATCACAAACTACGGGTGAATATAACCATTTTGGAGGGTTGGGATCTAAAATTTAAGGTAAACTAACTGGCATGAGCAGTGAGATCCCAAAACCAGAGGTGAAAAAAATTTGGCTTGGACAGTGAGTCACAAATACAGGAAAAATAACTGGCATGGACAGTGGATCAAAAAATTAAAGGTGAACATAATGGCATCGACGTGAACCACAACTACAGGTGAACATAACCGGCACCAGCCCGTGAGATCAAAAACTACAAGTGAACATAATGTCATGAGGCAGTAGATAAAAAACTAAGGTGAGCAACTGGCATGAGACAGGAGATCACAAATACAGATGAACAAACCGGCATGGCAGTGATATCACAAACTACGGTGATATACCTCATGAGACAGTGGGATCATAATTAAAGGTGAAATAACTAGCAGAGACAGTGGACCCCACAAAAAATTTGTAAACAAAACCCGGAAATGGACGTGAGATCACAAATAAGGTGAAAAAACCCGGCCTAGACGTGAGTCACAAATAAAAGGAACGTACGGGCATTAGACACTTATATCAAAAACATAGATGAACAAAACGGGCATCAGCAGTGAGATTCAAACTACAAGTAAAATAACTGCATGGACAGTGAGATAACAAACTACGGGTTAACTAACCAGATGGGACGGGGAGATCCAAATACAGATAAACATAACCAGTTGAGACAGTGAGATCACAAACTTGGTGAACATAACCAGTGAGCAGTGAGATCACAAACGAAGGTGAAATAACCAGCATGGGGGACGTGAGTCACAAAAAACAGGTGAACAAAAGGGGAGGGGACAGTGGATCTCAAATCCAGGTAAACATAACTTGCATGAGAAAGTTTGACACAAACTACACTGAACAAAATTTGGGCTTTTGACAGTGAGTCACAAACTATAGGTGCATAACAGAATGAGACAGTGGATCACAAAAGTACAAGTAAACACAACTGGCATGAGACAAGGAGATCACAAATACAGGTGACATAATCAGCCTGAGACAGTGAGTCATAAACACAGGTGAGAAAACCCAGATGGATGGAGAGACACAAACTACAGGCGAAATAACCGGCATGAGACAGTGAGATCACAAACTCGGGGGACTTAACTGGCATTAGAGAGTTAGATCACAAACTATAGGCGAAAATAACCAGACAGCATTGAGATCAAAAAACTTGGGTAAAACATAACTGTTATGAGACAGTGAGATCACAAACTACGGTGAACATAACTGGCTAGAGACAATGAGATCAAAAAACTACAGGTGAACAAAGGCCATGAGAAGGAGTCACAACTGGGTGAACATAACCAGCTGAGACATAAAGATTACAAAATACAGGTAAAAAAACCCGGGCTGGACAGTGAGATCACAAACTCTGTGATCAAAACTGGATGGACATTGAATCACATCTATAGGTGACTAACGGCATGAGACAGTGAGATACAAACTATTGTAAAATAACTGGCATGAGACGTGAGATAAAAAATACACATAAAAAAAAAAACTTGATGAGACAGTGAGATCAAAATCGGTGAAATAACCAGCAGAGCATAAAATTACAAATAAGGTAAACATCCCGGGCATGAGACGTGAGATCAAAATACAGTGATAAAAAACTGGCATGGAATTGACATAAAACATCTATGGTGAACTAACCGGATGAGCAGTGAGATCAAAAACTATTTGGGGAACATAAGGGCATGAGACAGTGAGATCATAAATACAATAAAAAAAAAATTGCTGAGAAGTGAGATCACAAACTAAGGTAAAACAAAACCAGCATGGACATAAAGATTAAAAATTTAAGGAAACAAACCGGTGAGACGTGGATCACAAATTACATGTGATCAAACTGGCATGGTCATTGACATCACAATTATAGGTGAACATAACCGGCATGAGACGGGAGATCCAAACTACTTTGAAAAATGGCATGAGACGGGGGAATCTTTTAAAATAACTAAAAAAAAAATTGAGAGACAGTGAATCAAAAACTACAGGTAAACAAAAACGACTGAGACAGTGGACCACAAACTACAGGTGAAAACTTAAAACCGGCTGGACGTGAGATCACAAACTATTTTGTGAACATAACGGCATTAAGAGAAATAAATACCTTAAAACAAAACTGGCATGGCAGTAAGTCACAAATTACAGGTGAACATACTGGCATGTCAGCGAGATTAAGCTACAGGTGAATAAAACTGGCTTTGACGGTGGATAAAAAATTACAGGTAAAATAAAACTGAGTGAGACGAGAGTACAAATACAGGTGAATATAACCAGCATGAGGCGGGGGATAACAAAAAAGGTGAACTAATTGGCATTGAGGTGAGATCACAAACTATAGGCAAACTAAGCAGCATAAGACAGTGGATCATAAATTTGGGGTGAACAAAACCAGCATGAGAAGTGGATCACAAAGAAAAAGTAAACTCTGGCATGGAAAACAAGATCACAAATACAGTTGAAATAATCGCATGAGCTTTAAGTCATAACTAAGGTGAAATAACCGCAGAGATAAAAAGACACAAACTAAGGCGAAAATAACTGGTTTGACAGTGAGAACACAAACTAGGGTGAACATAATGGGGGGGAAGAGATCACAAATACAGGCGAAAAAAAACCAGATCGACACTGAGATCACAAATAAGGGTGAACATAATTTTATGAGACAGTGAGATCCAAATACGGGTGAACTAACTGGCGAGAAATGGATCACAAATATGGGTGAACATAATTGGCGTGGACGTGAGTCAAAACTACAGGTGAACGTAACCAGATGAGAAGAGAGATTACAAAACTACGGAAAAACATAACCAGATGAGCATTTGGTCCAAACTACTGTGATCAAAATTGGCAAAGCTTTGGTTCCAAATAAGGTGAACTTTAAACCGGGCTGGACAGTGGCCAAAAACAAAGGGTGAACAAAACCGGCATGAGACGTGAGTCACAAAATTTGTGAAATAACTGGCATGAAAAAGTGGTCATAAATACACGTGAACAAAAACCGTAATTAGTCGTGAGCTCACAAGTTACGGTGAACATAACTTTCGTTGACGAGAGATCAAAACTACAGGTGAATATAGCCAGTTGAGACGGGGATCACAAACTATAGGTGTTTCATAACTGGCATGAGACAGTGCTTCCAAACATGTTAAAACATAACTTACATGAGACATGAGATCACAAACTAAGGTGAAAAAACCCAGCAGAGCGTGAGATCAAAAAATACAGGAGAACATAACTTGTATGGGGACGTGAGTTTCAAATACATGTGAACAAAACCCTGCAAGGACAGTGAGATCAAAAACAAAAGGTGAACATAATGGCTGAGAATGTGGATCACAAACTAAAGGTGATCTAATGGCTTGAGGCAGTGAGATCACAAATTTCGGTGAACATAACGGGCTTTGGGCAAGGTCACAAAATCCCGGTGAACATAACCAAATGAGAAGTGAGATAAAAAAATACAGATGAACATAAGTGGATGGGGACGTGAGATTACAAACTTCAGGGGAATAAAACCGATAAGACAGTGAGACACAAACTACGGGGAAAAAAGGGCATGAGAAAGTGAGATCACAAATGCAGGGAGCATTTTCGGGAATGACACAGTGAGTTAAAAAGTACGGTGAATGCAATGGTGAGACAGTGAGTCACAAACTTCGGGGAAAAATAACCGCATGAGACATTGGGTCAAAATTGGTGAACATAATTTCATGGGCAGAGGATCACAAACTAGGGGTGACTAACTAGGAGAAGTGAGATAAACTAAGGTGCATAACCAGCTGAGACAATGAGATCACAAATCAGGTAAGTTTTTCTGGAGAGACAGAGGTCACAAAACTGAAAAGAAAACATAACGCAGAGAAAGTGAGATAACTAACAGAGGTGAAAAAAATTTGCATGAAAAAGTGAGATCACTTTACTTAAAGTTAATATAACCAGCTTGAGACAGGAGTCAAAATACAGGTGAACGTATCCAGCATGAGCAATAGAAAAAAAAGTACAAGTGAACATAATGGCATCAGACAATAGATGCAAATCAGGGACATAACCGCATGGACAGTGAGATCACAATTCAGGTGAACAAAACAGCATGAGAAGAGAGTTTCCAAAAAATGCGGGGTTTACAAAAAACTGGCATGAGAAAGTGAGAACACAAACACGGTAACATAACCGCAGAGATAGTGAGTAAAAACTGGGATAAACAAAAATGGCTTGAGACGGGGATTTAAAAACTACAGGTTTAACATAACCGGCTTTGAAATTAAAGATCCAAACTACAGGTAAAACTAACTGGCAAGACGTGAGATCATAACTATGGGTGAACTAAATGCCATAGAAAATGAGTCACAAAAAAGATGAACAAAACTGGTATGAGAAGTGAGATCACAAATACAGGTGAAAAAACCAAAAAGAGACAGTGGATAAAAAAAATAAGGTGAAAAAATCTGGATGAGACAGTGAGATCACAAATAACGGTGAACCATAACCGATGAGACAGTGAGAACACAAATCGGGTGAACAAAAACTCCCTTGAGACAGGGGAGATCACAAACAAGGTAAAATAACCGGTGAGACAATAGTAAAAAATACAGGTGAACAAATGGCATGAGACATTTGAGATCGCAAATATGGGGTGAAAAAACCCACACGAGACTTTGGATTACAAACTAAAGGTGAACATAACCAGTGAGACAGTGAGATACAAACTACAGGTAAAACATATGCGCATGGAGAGGGAGTCATAAACAACAGGTGAAATAACCGGCATGGACAGTGAGCCCCAAAAACTACAGGTGAAACATAACTGGTTTTGAGGCAGTGAGATCACAAACTGAGGTAAACATAAACCAGAGGGGACAGTGAGTTTTCAAACTCGGTGAACGAAAAAGGGTTTCAGCAGTGAAAATCAAAAATATTCGTGAGCATAATGGCATAAGCAGTGAGAAAACAAACTACAGGTGAACAAACCAGCTGAGACAGAGAGTTTTAAAAACTTCAGTGAACAAACCGGCATGAGAAGTGAATAAAATTAAGGTATCTTTAACTGGCATTAGACTTGAGTTCACAAACTAAGGTGAACGACTGGCATTAGACATTTGAGATCAAAAACTACATGTGAACAAAAAGCGGTAGAATCGTGGGGTCCAAACTAAGGTAAACATAATGGATGGGGTAGTGAATCACAAACTGCAGGGAAAAAAGTGGCTTTGAGACAGTGAGATAAAAAAAAATTTACAATTGAACATAGCTGGCAGGGACAGTGAGATCACAAACTACTAGGGAAAAAAAATGGCGTGAGACAGTAGATCAAAACTGCAGGTGAACATAACCAGCATGAGACATGATTTCACAAACTACTGAAAAATAATGGCACAGACAGAGAGATAAAAAAATACAGGTGAACAAACCCATCGAGAGACAGTGGGTTTAAAAAATTACAGGTGAACAAAACCGGATGGAAAATGTGAGTCACAAACTCAGGTGAACAAAAGTGGCATGGACGTGGATCACCAACTCAGGTAAAACATAACTGCATAGACAGTGAGTCACAAATCAGTTGAATAACGGGGTCAGACAGTGAGATCCAACCAAGGTGAACATAACCAGTATGAGACAGTGAGTAAAAAAACTACAGGTGAAAAAAACCCAGCATGAGACGGTAGATCACAAGCCACAGGTGAACTTAACTGGCTGAGACGGAGATTACAAACTACGGTCAACAAACCAGTATACGACAGTGACATAAAAACTACAGGTGAACAAAACCCGGCATGAGACAGTGAGATTAAAAACTACAGTGAACATACCCAGCATGAGCAGTGAGATCACAAACTACAGGTGAACATAACCAGCATGAGACAGTGAGTCACAAAACCGTGAACATAACCGAGGAGACAGTGGATCAAAAATAAAGGTGAACATAAGTGGGATGGGACATTGAGATCAAACTCGAGGTGAACATAACTGCATGGGGGACAGTGTGATCCCCAAACCCCAGTTAAACTATTGGCATTAGACAGTGAGATCACAAACTATGGGTTAAACATAACCAGCATAAGAGAGTGAGATATAAAAATAGGTGAAGTAACCAGCAAAAGCGGGGGAGAAAAACAAAGTACAAAAAAACTTAACCACATGAGATAGAGGATCACAAACTAAGGCGAACAAAAACTGGCATGAGACGGGATCACAAATAGGGTTTGAACTAACTGGCACGAGAAAGTTAGATCACAAACTACAGGCGATAATAACCAGCTAGACACTGAGTCACAAACTAGGGTGAACATAATGTTATGAGACAGTGAGAAAAAATACGGGTAAACATAATGGCTGAGACAATGATTTTCCCCAAAATACAGGGAAATAATTGGGTGAGACGTGAGATCAAAAAAACTGAAGATAACCGGCCTGATAGAGTGAGATGCACTAAAATTACTGGTGTACATAACTAGCATGAGACAGAGAGACACAAACTACAGGTGAACATAACCAGCATTGAGGGACATTCGAGATCACAACTAAGGAGTGCAAAATAACTGGCATTAGACAGTGAGATCACAAAACTACAGGTGAACATAACCGTCATGAGACAGTAAGATCACAAACTAAGGGGAAACATATATTTTATTGAGGACAGTGAGGGATCATATACCATGGGTGAAACATAAGTAGCATGAGACAATGAGTATCAAAACTACAGGTGAAAATAACTTGGTATGATACAGTGAAATCACAAACTACAGGTGATCTACCAGCATGAGACAGTGAGATCACAACTACAGGTGACAATAAACCAGCATTGAGACAGTGAGAACACAAACTACGGGTGAACATAACTGCTTTGAGACATAGTGAGATCACAAACTGCTGACGTGAAATACCGGCATGAGTCTATGAGATAAAAAGCTTTCAAGGTGAAACATAACTGCTAAAGACAAGAGAGATCGCCAAACTACAGGTGAATTGGGACCAGATGAGACAGTGAGATCACAAAATAAAGGTGATATAACTGGCATGAGACAGTGATATTACAAACTGCAGGTGAACATAACTGACATCAGACAGTGACATAACAAAACTACAGTGATTATAACTAGCATGAGACAGTGAGATCACAAAACTACAGGTGAGATAACTGGCATTAGACAGTGGAGATTACAACTAAAGGTGAATATAACCAGCATAAGTCAGACAGATTACAAACTACAGTGAACATAACCGGCATGAGAAAGTGAGATCACATAATATTTGCTGATCAATAAACTGGCCATGCAGAATTGAGATCACAAACTTTAAGGTGAACATAACTGGCATGAGACAGACGAGAGAGACCAAATATTACACGTGAAACATTACAGGCATGTGAGACTGTGGAGATCACAAACTACTTGTGAACATAACTGGCATTGAGACAGAGAGATCATCAAATTTCAGGTGAACATATACCATGCATCAGAACACTGAGATCAATAAAAAACTACACGTTAAACAATCTGGCATGATGACAGTGATATCACAATTTTCAGAGTTGAACATAACCAGATCAGACACTGAGATCATAAACTAAGGGTGAACATAACTGTTATGAGACAGTGAGATTCACAAACTCACAGGGAACGTAACTGGTATGAGACAATGAGATCACAAACTGCAGGTGAACATAATTGACGTGAGACAGTGAGATCAAAAACTACAGGTGAACATAACCAGCATGAGACAGAGAGATTACAAACTACAGGTAAACACAACCGGCATGAGACAGTGAGATCACAAACTAATTGTGATCAAAACTGGCATGAGAAATTGAGTTACATACTAAAGGTTAGAAATAACGGGGACATGTGACAGTGAGACCACAAACTACAGTGTGAACATTACCGGATGAGACAGTGAGATCACAAACTACTTGTGAACATAACTGGCATGAGACAGAGAGATCATAAACTACTTGTGAACATAACTGGCATGAGACAG
Source organism: Cherax quadricarinatus (assembly GCF_026875155.1). Classification (NCBI taxonomy): domain Eukaryota; kingdom Metazoa; phylum Arthropoda; class Malacostraca; order Decapoda; family Parastacidae; genus Cherax; species Cherax quadricarinatus. Next base: position 1,618,969 of record NC_069483.1, read on the forward strand.
TAAGATCACAAAGTGCAGGTGAACATAACCGGCAGGAGTCAGTGAGATCACAAGCTACAGGTGAACATAACTGGCATTTTGATGGTGAGTTACAAACTACGGTGAATATAAAACTTACGTGGACAGAGAGATCACAAAATATAGGTGAATATAACCAGCATGAGACAGTGAGATCACAAACTACAGGTGATCATAACTGGCATGAGACAGTGATATCACAAACTACAGTTGAACATAACTTACATGAGACAGTGAGATCACAAACTACAGGTGAACATAACCAGCATGAGATAGTGAGATCACATAACTACAGGTATGACACATACCCAGCATGAGACAGTGAGAATCACAAACTACAGGTGAACATAAACGAGAATCGGCCGTGTAGTTCACCAAACTACAGGTGAAAAAAAATAACAACATGAGACAGTGAGATAAAAGTACGGGTAGAACATAAGTGGTCATGAGACAGTGAGATTACAAACTTCAGGAGAATGTAAAAGGCATGAGAGAGTGACCCCACCCCCCCCCCCCCCCCCCCGCCCCCCCCCTCAAAAATTCGGTGAATATAATGGAATGACTCAGTTGTGATTACAAAGTACTGGGGCAACGCAACTGGCAGATGAGTCAGAGATTATAAAGTACAGGGTGACTTAACCTACATGAGACTAGTGAGATCACAACTAAAGGTGAAACATAAATTGCATTAAGACAGAGAGATAAAAACTACATCGTGAACAAAATTGCCATGGGACTGTGAGATCAAAAACTACAGGTTAATATATCCAGCAATAGACAGTGACATCACAAACTACAGGTGAACATAACCAGCATGAGACAGTGAGATAACAAACTACAGGTGAGATTACTGGCATGAGACAGAGAGACCACAAAATAAGTTTGATAATAACTGCCCGATCCCCTCTCCGCCACCCAAGTCGAGAAAACAAACTACAGGTGAACAAAATTTCCATAAGAGAGTGAGATCACAAACTTCAGGTTAATATAACCAGCTTGAGACAGTGAGATCACAAACTACAGGTGAACATTACTGGCATGAGACAGTGAGATCGCAAACTACAGGCGAATATAACCAGCATGAGACAGTGAGATCACAAACTACAGGTGATCATATCTGGCATGGGGACGTGATATTTCAAAAAACTACAGGTGCGATTAATGGCATGAGACAGTGAGATCACAAACTACAGGTAAACATAACCAGCATGAGACAGTGAGATCACAAACTACAGGTGAGATTAATGGCATGAGACAGTGAGATCACAAACTACAGGTGAACATAACCAGCATGAGAAAGTGTGATAACAAACTACAGGTGAACAAAATTTGCATGAGTTATTGAGATCACAAACTTCAGGTTAATATAACCAGCTTGAGACAGTTAGATCACAAACTTCAGGTGAACATATCCAGCATGAGACAATGTGATCAAAAAGTAACTGTGAACATAAAATGGCATGAGACAATGAGATCACAAGCTACAGGTGAAAATAACCAGTATGAGACAGTGAGATTACAATCTACAGGTGAACATAAACAGCATGAGATAGAGAGATCTCAAACTACAGGTGAACATAACCGGCCTTAGAGAGTGAGATCACAAACTACGGGTGTACATAACTGGCATCAGACAGTGAGATAACAAACTTCAGGTTAATAAAATTTGAATAAGACAGTGAGATCTCAAACTTCAGGTTAATATAACCAGCTTGAGACAGTGTGATCACAAACTTCAGGTGAACACATCCAGTATGAGACAATGAGATCAAAAAGTACAAGTGAACATAACTGGCATGAGACAATGAGATCACAAACTACAGGTGAACATAACCAGCATGAGAGAGTGAGATCAAAAATCTACAGGTGAACATAAACAGCATGAGATAGAGAGATCACAAACTGCAGGTGAAGATAACCGGCCTGATAGAGTGAGATCACAAACTACTGGTGTACATAACTAGCATGAGACAGTGAGAACACAAACTACAGGTGAACATAACCAGCATGAGACATTGAGATCACAAACTAAGGGTGAACATAACTGGCATTAGACAGTGAGATCACAAACTACAGGTTAACATAACCGGCATGAGACAGTAAGATCACAAACTACAGGGGAACATATTTGGCATGAGACAGTGAGATCATATACCATGGGTGACCATAAGTGGCATGAGACAATGAGATCAAAAACTACAGGTGAAAATAACTGGTATGAGACAGTGACATCACGAACTACAGGTGAACATAACCAGCATCAGACAGTGAGATCAAAAACTACAGGTGAACATAACTGGCATGAGACAGTGAGATCACAAACTACAGGTGACAATAACCAGCATGAGACAGTGAGAACACAAACTACGGGTGAACATAACTGCTTTGAGACAGTGAGACACAAACTGCAGGTGAACATAACCGGCATGAGACAATGAGATCACAAGCTACAGATGAACATAACTGGCATAATACAGAGAGATCGCAAACTACATGTGAATATGACCAGCATGAGACAGTGAGATCACAAACTACAGGTGATCATAACTGGCATGAGACAGTGATATTACAAACTGCAGGTGAACATAACTGACATCAGACAGTGACATAACAAACTACAGGTGAATATAACTAGCATGAGACAGTGAGATCACAAACTACAGGTGAAGATAACTGGCATTAGACAGTGAGATTACAAACTAAAGGTGAATATAACCAGCATAAGTCAGACAGATTACAAACTACAGTGAACATAACCAGGATGATAAAGTGAGATCACAAACTATTTCGTGATCAAAACTGGCATGGAGACATTAGAGATCACAAAACTAAGGTGGACATAACCGGCATGGACAGAGAGACACAAATTACAGGTGAACATTACCGGCAATGCGACAGGGATATTCACAAACTACAGTTGAAATAACAGCATCGACACTGAGATCATAAACTGAGGGTTGAACATAACTGTTTATGAGACCAGAGAGATCACAAACTACGCGGAACATAACTGGATGAGACAATGAGATCACAACTGCTGGTGGAAACATAATTGGGAGTGAGACAGTGAGATCAAAGAAACTAACAGGTGAACATAACCAGATGAGACAGAGGATTACATAACTCCAGGTAAAACCACATACCGGCATGAGACAGTGGATCACAAACGATTTGTGATCAAAAAACTGGCATGATGAGGACATGAGATCACAAACTACAGGTGAACATAACCGGCATGAGACAGTGAGACCACAAACTACAGGTGAACATTACCGGCATGAGACAGTGAGATCACAAACTACTTGTGAACATAACTGGCATGAGACAGAGAGATCATAAACTACTTGTGAACATAACTGGCATGAGACAGTGAGATCATAAACTACTCGTGAACAAAACTGGCATGAGACAGTAAGATCACAAAGTGCAGGTGAACATAACCGGCAGGACTCAGTGAGATCACAAGCTACAGGTGAACATAACTGGCATTTGATTGTGAGATCACAAACTACAGGTGAATATAACTTACGTGAGACAGAGAGATCACAAAATATAGGTGAATATAACCAGCTTGTGGACATGAGATCACAAACTACAGGCAGGTGTATCACTAACTGGCATGAGACAGTGATATCAAAACTACAGTTGAACATACACTTACATGAGACAGTGAGATCTCAAAACTACAGGTGAACATAACCAGCATGAATAAAATACTTAGTGAGATCACAAATACAGGTGATACATAACCAGCTATGAGGACAGTTGTGATCACAAATACAGGTGAATACATAATGGCGCATCAGGCTGTGAGATCACAAACTACAGGTGAACATAACCAACATGAGACAGTGAGATCAAAAACTACGGGTGAACATAAGTGGCATGAGACAGTGAGATTACAAACTACAGGTGAACGTAAAAGGCATGAGAGAGTGAGTTCAAAAACTTCAGGTGGAATATAATTTGGAAATGACACCCCCCAGTGAGATTACAAAGTACAGAGTTGAACGCAACTGGCATGAGACAGAGATCATAAAGTACATGTGAACATAACCTACATGAGACAGTGAGATCACAAACTACTGGTGAACATAACTTGCATTAGACAGAGAGATAACAAACTACATGTGAACAAAATTGCCATGGGACAGTGAGATCAAAAACTACAGGTTAATATAACCAGCAATAGACAGTGAGATCACAAACTACAAGTGAACATAACCAGCATGAGACAGTGAGATAACAAACTACAGGTGAGATTACTGTCATGAGACAGAGAGACCACAAACTACAGGTGAAAATAACTTGCACGAGAAAGTGAGATAACAAACTACAGGTGAACAAAATTTGCATAAGACAGTGAGATCACAAACTTCAGGTTAATATAACCAGCTTGAGACAGTGAGATCACAAACTACAGGTGAACATAACTGGCATGAGACAATGAAATCACAGACTATAGGTGAACATTATTGGCATGAGACAGTGAGATCGCAAACTACAGGCGAATATAACCAGCATGAGACAGTGAGATCACAAACTACAGGTGATCATAACTGGCATGAGAAAGTGATATCACAGACTACAGGTGAGATTAATGGCATGAGACAGTGAGTTCACTAACTACAGAGTGAACATAACCAGCTTTGAGACTGTTGAGATCACAAACTATAGGTGAGATAATGGGGACCATGAGACAGTGAGATCACAAACTATAGGTGAGATTAATGGCATGAGACAGTGTGAGCAAAAGCTACAGGTTGAAAAATAACAGTATGAGGACAGTGAGATACAATTACAGGTGAACTTAAAAACAGCATGGAGATAGAGAGATCTCAAACTACGGTGAACTAACGGATTGAGAGTGAGATCACAAACTGCAGCGTGGAACATAACTGGCATGAGAACAGTGAGATCATTACTATGGTGTGAACATAATGGCATGAGACAATGAGATCACAAACTACAGGTGAACATAACTGGTATGAGACAGTGAGATCAAAAACTACAGGTGAACATAACCAGCATGAGATTAGTGAGATAAGAACACAGGTGAACATATAACTGGCATGAGACAGTGAGATTCAAACTACCGGCTGAACCAATAAGCAGCATGAGACAGTGAGAACACAAACTACGGAGTGAACAAATCTGGCTTGAGAGAGTGAGACCAGAAAACTAAAGGTGAACTAACAGGCATGAGACAATGGGATCACCAAACGAAAGGCACGAACATAACCTGGATATGGGACAGTGAGATCACAAACACAGGTGAATATAACCAGCATCGGACATTGAATCACAATCACAGGTGATGATAAACTGGCATGAGACAGTGATATCACAAATATAGGTGAACATAACTGACATGAGACAGTGAGATAACAAACTTAGGTGAACATAAACAGCATGAGAAACAGTGAGGATCACAAACTACAGGTGAAACATAACTGAACATGAGACAGTGAGATTACAAAATAAAGGTGAAACATAACCAGCTTGAGACAGTGAATCACAAACCTACAGGTGAACATAAGCGCATGATGAGAGTGAAGATCGACAAACTACACGTGAACTAATAAACAGGCATGAGGGATAAGTTTGATTAAAAACTGCAGGTGAAACATAACCAGCATGAGACAGTGGAGATCACAAGCACAGGAGGGAGAACTTAAGCGGCATGAGAGAGTGAGCTTTACAAACAACAGGTGAACATAATCCGGGCATGTGACAGAAAGATTACAAACTCCATGTGAAAGTAACGGGCATGAGGACAGTGAGATCACGAACTATGTATGTAACATAAACTGGAATCATGAGACGTGAGATCACAAAAACAGGTGGATCATAACTGGCATGAGACATGAGAAAACAAACTACTGAAGTGAAAATAACCAGGGATGTGTGAACGGAGAGATTACAAACTACAGTGGAAGATAACCGTCATGAGAAAGTGAGATCACAAATTACAGGTGATCTTAACTGGCATTAAACATTGAGATCACAAACTACAGGTGAACATAACTGGCTTATACAGTGAGATCACAAACAATAGTTTGAACAAAGCGGCATGCGTCAGTGAGCATAACAAACTAACAGGTGTACTAACTGGAATGGGACAGTGAGATCACAAACTGCAGGTGAACATAACCGGCATGAGACAGTAAGATTACAAACTCCAGGTGAAAGTAACGGGCATGAGACAGTGAGATCACAAACTACAGGTGACATTACTGGCCTGAGACTAGGAGAAAAAAAACGCCTACAGGTGAACATAAACCAGACATGAGTCGGAGAGATTACAAATACAGTGAAAATAAACTTGTCATGAGAAAGTGAGATCTACAAATTAACAGGTGATCATAACTGGCATTTAATCATTGAGATTCACAAAATACAGTGAACATAACTGGCATTATACAGTGAGATTCACAAACATAGGTGAAAATAAGTGGCATGCGTCAGTGAGATAACAAACTACAGGTGAACATAACTGGAATGAGACAGTGAGATCACAAACTTCAGGTGAACAAAAGTGGCATGATACAGTGAGATCAAAAAAATACAATTGAACATAGTCGGCAGGAGACAGTGAGAACACAAACTAAGGTGAACAATAACTCGGCATGAGTACAGTGAGATCACAATTGCAGGTGAAAATAACTGCATGAGACAGTGAATGGTCACAAACTACAGTTGAACATAACTGGTATGAGACAGTGAGATCACAAACTGCACGTGAACAAAACCGGCATAAGATAGTGATATCACAAAGTACAGGTGAACATAACAGGCATGAGAGAGTGAGTTCCAAAAAAACTACAGGTGAACATAACGGCCTGAGACGTGAAGATCACAAACAACAGGTGATCATAAACTGGCTTGAGATTATGAGATCAAAACAAAACAGGGTTAAAACATTATAGAATGACACTGTGAGGATTACAAACTACAGATGAACGCAACAGGCATGAGACAGTGAGATCACAAACTATAGGTGACCATAACTGGCATGAGACAGTGAGATCACAAACTACAGATGAACATAACTGGCATGAGACAGTGTGATCACAACCTACAGGTGAACATAATTGGCATTAGACAATGAGATCACAAACTATAGGTGAACATAACCAGCATAAGACAGTGAGATCTTAAACTATAGGTGAACATAACCAGCATGAGACAGTGAGATCACAAAGTACAAGTGAACATAATTGGCATGAGAGAACAAGATCACAAACTACAGGTGAACATAGTCAGCATGAGACAGAGAGATCATAAACTACAGGTGAACATAACCGGCATGACACAGTGAGATCACAAACTACAGGTGTGCATAACTGGCATGAGGGAGTTAGATCACAAACAACAAGCGAAAATAACCAGCATCAGACACTGATGTCACAAACTAAGGGTGAAGGTAACTGTTGAGACAGTGAGATCACAAACTACAGGTGAACATAACTGGCATGGAGACTAATGAGATCAAACCTACAGTGTGATCATAACAGCATGAGACAGAGTGATTGCTAAAGACAGGTAAATTAACCCGCAGAGATAGTGAGATCACAAGCTACAGGTGAACATAACTGGCAAGAGACAGTAAGATCACAAACTGCAGGTGAACATAACCGGCAGGAGTCAGTGAGATCACAAGCTACAGGTGAACATAACTGGCATTTGATGGTGAGATCACAAACTACAGGTAAATATAACTGACGTGAGACAGAGATATCACAAACTACAGGTTAATATAACCAGCATGAGACATGTGAGATCACAAATACAGGTGATCATACCTGTTGAGACAGTGATAATCACAAAAACTAACAGTTAAACATAACTTCCATGAGACAGTGAGATAACAAACCACAGGTGAAGATAACCAGCATGAGACAGTGAGATCACAAACTACAGGTGAATATAACTGGCATGAGGCAGTGAGATCACAAATTACAGGTGACATAACCAGCATGAGAAGTGATATAAAAAAATTACAGGTGAACATTAAGTGGCATGAGACTTGAAGATTACAAATACATGAGAACATAAGGTGGCAGAGACAGTGAGATCACAACTACATGTGAAATAACTGCATGAGGAAATGGAGATCACTAACTGCAGGTGAACATAACGGGGGAAAGAGACAGTGAGTTCAACAAACTCCAGACGTGAAACGTAAAGGACATGTAGACAGTGAGTCCAAAAAAATTCAGGTGAACTAGCTTGGCATGAGGACAAGGTGAATTACAAACTACAGTTTAGCGTAGCCGCATGAGAATGTGGTTCACAAACTACAGGTGAACATAATTGGAATGACACAGTGAGATTACAAAGTACAGGTGAATGCAACTGGCATTGGACTGTGAGATCACAAAGTACAGGTGAACATAACCTACATGAGACAGTGAGATCAGAAACTACTTGTGAACATAACTTGCATGAGACAGTGATATAACAAACTACAGGTGAACAAAATTGGCATGTGACTGTGAGATCAGAAACTACAGGTTAATTTAACCAGCAATAGACAGTGAGATCACAAACTATAGGTGAGATTACTGGCATGAGACAGAGAGATCACAAACTACAGGTGAACATAACTAGCATGAGAAAGTGAGATAACAATCTACAGGTGAACAAAATTCGCATGAGACAGTGAGATCACAAAGTTCAGGTTAATATAACCAGCTTGAGACAGTGTGATCTCAAACTACGGGTGTATTTAACTGGCATGAGACTGTGAGAACACAAAGTACAGGTGAACATAACCAGCATGAGACAAAGAAATCATAAACTACATGTGAACAAAACTGGCATGAGACAGTGAGATCACAAACTGCAGGTGAACATAACTGGCACTAGTCAGTGAGATCACAAGCTACAGGTGAACATAACTGGCATTTGACGTTGAGATCACAAACTACAGGTGAATATAACTGATGGAAGACAGAGAGATCACAAACTATAGGTGAATATAACCAGCATGAGACAGTAGGATCACAACGTTCAGGGGATCATAACTGGCATGAGACAGTGATATCACAAACTACAGTTGAACATAACTTACATGAGACAGTGAGATCTAAAACTACAGGTGAACATAACCAGCATGAACCAGTGAGATCACAAACTACAGGAGAACATAACTTGCATGAGACGGTGAGATTACAAACTACAGGTGATCATAACTGGCTTGAGACAATGAGATCACAAACTACAGGTGAACATAACTGGCATGAGACAGTGAGATTACAAACTACATGGGAACATAACTGGCTTGAGAAAGTGAGATCACAAACTACAGGTGATCATAACTAGCTTGAGACAGTGAGGTCATAAACTACAGGTGAACATAACTGGCATGAGGCAATGAGATCACAAACTACAGATGAACATAATCAACATGAGACAATGAGATCAAAATCTATAGATGAACATAAGTTTCATGAGACAGTGTGATTACAAACTACAGGTGAGCATAACCAGCAGGAGACAGTGAGATCACAAACTACAGGTGAACATAACTGGCATGAGAAAGTGAGATCACAAACTGCAGGTGAACAAATCGGGAATGAGAGAGTGAGATCACAAACTACAAGTTAACAAAACCGACATGAGACAGTGAGATCACAAACTACAGGTGAAAGTAAAAGGCATGAGACAGTGAGTTCAAAAACTTTAGGTGTACATTGCTGGCATGAGAAAATGAGATTACAAAGAACAGGTGAGTGTAAGCGGCATTAGAATGTGAGATCACAAACTACAGGTGAACATAATTGGAAAGACACAGTGAGATTACAAAGCACAGGTGAACGCAACTGGCATGAGACAGTGAGATCACAAACTACAGGTGAACATAACCGACATGAGACAGTGAGATCACAAACTACTGGTGAACATACTTGCACGAGACAGTGAGATAACAAACTACAGGTGAACAAAATTGGCATGAGACAGTGAGATCACAAACTATAGGTGAACATAACCAGCATGAGACAGTGAGATCACAAACTACAGGTAAGATTACTAGCATGAGACAGAGAGATCACAAACTACAGATGAACATAACTAGCATGAGAAAGTGAGATAACTAGCTACAAGTGAACAAAATTTGCATGAGACAGTGAGATCTCAAACTTCAGGTTAATATAACCAGCTTGAGACAGTGAGATCACAAAGTACAGGTGAACATATCCAGCATGAGACAATGAGATCAAAAAGTACAAGTGAACATAACTGGCATGAGACAATGAGATCACAAACTACAGGTGAACATAACCAGCATGAGACAGTGAGGTCACAATCTACAGGTGAACATAAACTGCATGAGATAGAGAGATCACAAACTACGGGAGTAGATAACTGGCATGAGACAGTGAGAACAAAAACTACAGGTGAACATAACTGGCATGAGACAATAAGATCACAAACTACAGGTGAACAAAACTGGCATGAGACAGTGAGATCGTATACTATGGGTGAACATAACTGGCATGAGACAATGAGATCACAAACTACAGGTGAACATAACCAACATGAGACAGTGAGATCAAAAACTACAGGTGAACATAACTGATATGATACAGTGACATCACAAACTAACGGTGACAATAACCAGCATGAGACAGTGAGAACACAAACTATGGGTGAAGATAACTGCTTTGAGACAGTGAGATCACAAACTGCAGGTGAACAAAAGTGGCATGAGACAGTGAGATCAAAAAAATACAATAGAACATAGCCGGCAGGAGACAGTGAGATCACAAACTGCATGTGAACATAACAGGCATGAGACAGTGAGATCACAAACTACAGGTGAACATAACTGGTATGAGACTTTGAGATCACAGACTGCAGTTCAGCATAACAGGCATGAGACAGTGAGATCACCAACTGCATGTGAACAAAACCGGCATAAGACAGTGATATCACAAAGTACAGGTGAATATAACAGGCATGAGAGAGTGAGTTCAAAAACTACAGGTGAACATAACTGGCCTGAGACAGTGAGATCACAAACAACAGGTGATCATAACCGGCATGAGAATACGAGATCACAAACTACAGGTGAACATAATTGGCATGACACAGTGAGATTACAAACTACAGGTGAACGCAACAGGCATAAGACAGTGAGATCACAAACTACAGGTGAGCAAAACTGGCATGAGACAGTGAGATCACACAATACAATTGAACATAACATGCATGATACAGTGAGATCACAAACTACAGATGAACACAACTGGCATGAGACAGTGTGATCACAAACTACAGGTGAACATAATTGGCATTAGACAATGAGATCACAAACTATAGGTGAACATAACCAGCATAAGACAGTGAGATCTTAAACTATAGGTGAACATAACCGGCATGACACAGTGAGATCAGAAACTACAGGTGTGTATAACTGGCATGAGGGAGTTAGATCACAAACTACAAGCGAAAATAACCAGCATCAGACACTGAGGTCACAAACTAAGGGTGAACGTAACTGTTATGAGACAGTGAGATCACAAACTACAGGTGAACATAACTGGCATTAGACAATGAGATCACAAACTACAGGTGAACATAATTGGAGTGAGACAGTGAGATCACAACCTACAGGTGAACATAACCAGCATGAGACAGAGAGATTGCAAACTTCAGGTAAATACAACCAGCATGAGATAGTGAGATCACAAGTTACAGGTGAACATAACTGGCAAGAGACAGTAAGATCACAAACTGCAGGTGAACATAACCGGCAGGAGTCATTGAGATCACAAGCTACAGGTGAACATAACTGGCATTTGATGGTGAGATCACAAACTACAGTTGAACATAAGTTACATGAGACAGTGAGATTACAAACCACAGGTGAACATAACCAGCATGAGACAGTGAGATCACAAACTACACGTGAACATAACTGGCATGAGACAGTTAGATTACAAACTGCAGGTGAAAATAACCAGCATGAGACAGTGAGATCACAAGCCACAGGAGAACATAAGCGGCATGAGAGAGTGAGATTACAAACAACAGGTGAACATAACCGGCATGAGACAGAAAGATTACAAACTCCAGGTGAAAGTAACGGGCATGAGACAGTGAGATCACGAACTATGTGTGAACATAACTGGCATGAGACAGTGAGATCACAAAAAACAGGTGATCATAACTGGCATGAGACAATGAGAAAACAAACTACAGGTGAACATAACCAGGATGAGACGGAGAGATTACAAACTACAGTGAAGATAACCGTCATGAGAAAGTGAGATCACAAATTACAGGTGATCTTAACTGGCATTAAACATTGAGATCACAAACTACAGGTGAACATAACTGGCATTATACAGTGAGATCACAAACAATAGGTGAACATAAGCGGCATGCGTCAGTGAGATAACAAACTACAGGTGAACATAACTGGAATGAGACAGTGAGATCACAAACTGCAGGTGAACATTACTGGCATGAGACAATGAGAAAACAAGCTACAGGTGAACATAACCAGCATGAGACGGAGAGATTACAAACTACAGTGAAAATAACTGTCATGAGAAAGTGAGATCACAAATTACAGGTGATCATAACTGGCATTAAACATTGAGATCACAAAATACAGGTGAACATAACTGGCATTATACAGTGAGATCACAAACAATAGGTGAACATAAGTGGCATGCGTCAGTGAGATAACAAACTACAGGTGAACATAACTGGAATGAGACAGTGAGATCACAAACTTCAGGTGAACAAAAGTGGCATGATACAGTGAGATCAAAAAAATACAATTGAACATAGTCGGCAGGAGACAGTGAGAACACAAACTACAGGTGAACATAACTGGCATGAGACAGTGAGATCACAAATTGCAGGTGAACATAACTGGCATGAGACAGTGAGGTCACAAACTACAGTTGAACATAACTGGTATGAGACAGTGAGATCACAAACTGCACGTGAACAAAACCGGCATAAGATAGTGATATCACAAAGTACAGGTGAACATAACAGGCATGAGAGAGTGAGTTCAAAAACTACAGGTGAACATAACTGGCCTGAGACAGTGAGATCACAAACAACAGGTGATCATAACTGGCTTGAGAATATGAGATCACAAACAACAGGTAAACATAATAGGCATGACACAGTGAGATTACAAACTACAGATGAACGCAACAGGCATGAGACAGTGAGATCACAAACTATAGGTGACCATAACTGGCTGAGACAGTGAGACAAAAATACAGATGAAA